>JACJUY010011462.1:8226-25335 GCA_014220935.1 Platorchestia sp. MABIK
CAGCACCCCGAATGTATGAAGCAGAGGTTCACACCCCCAGCAGCACCCCGAATGTATGAAGCTGAGGTTCACACCCCCAGCAGCACCCCGAATGTATGAAGTTGAGGTTCACACCCCCAGCAGCACCCCGAATGTATGAAGCTGAAGTTCCGCGGCTGAAGGTCGCACGTGTGACCTTGGAAGCGTCTCGAGAAATGGAGGCTGAAAAATTCTCGTTTTCAGTTTTTTCAAGTCCAGTCGCGATCCTGAACTTTGGAGGGAAGAATCTAGAGTTTTTCGTTTTTCAATCAAAATCCCACCGCAATCCCGAAATTTGATTGGAAAAATGTGCCGTTTTTATTTTTCAATCAAAATTGTAAAGGGAGCCCAAATTTTGATAGGATATATATCGCGATTTTCATTTTTTAATCGAAGTCCTAGCGTGATTCCGAAATTTGATAAGAAAAATATACCATTTTGCCTTTCTGGTCGATCTCGGAATGTGACCAGCTGATAAAATATGCAAAAATTTCTCACCCCTCAAGAATCCAGAAACATTTCAATGGCATGGCTTAGAAATGTTTAAAAGTACGTGAAGTCGACAAATTTGAACGCCGTTTCGTTTGCTATTCAATTCTGCATGAAATCGAAAATTGTTAATGAACTTTTCTGAAAGTAATTGGAACTTCATTATCATTGGTTTGCCATTCATTTAGAGTAGAATGACCCCTCCGGTGATTGGATGATCTCGTCTGGAATACAAATGACGTAAGATAGAAATCTTTTACGCACTTCAAAGAACAACAGTTACGAGTTGTTGTGCCACCCATGTTTGTATTCTTATTTTTAGATAAATAACTAGCATCATACCCGCACAAGGGTATGCAGTTGTAGAACCGTGTCCGTTTTTAAGATCCGCAGTCATAGCCTTATGCTCGTATATAAGATACGCTGTGGTAGCCTCATACCTGTATTTAAGATACGCAGTGGTAGCCTCATACCAGTCTCCAAGATGCGACAGCCATAATTTACACGAAGACACTCTCGCTTCCAGCCACCGGCTGCAAAAAACATCACAAGCTGGGCGGACCCGGACGCTTGCGTTAGAGCAGAGGCAAAAAAATCCCCATTCCATAAAAACTGGAACCATTCGATGCAGTTACGAAATCCAAGGAAGAATTGGACTATTTTACGACGTTTCCAGTCAAATGTTAGGCATTTGATGAGATGTCGCAAAACAAGGCTACACGTAATGAGTGTTTGTACACTAAACATTTAAGGCGGTTCTGAAGAAGTGTACTCATTATCAGGGCTTGGACGAAAATAAACGTTAAGTGTGAATTATATTTGACTTGTGGAAAAATAGTGTAGAAGGAATGTGTTCTGCTCTTTTCCTCATGATCGTAGGTTTGAGATTCGTATGAAAGAAATTTGCTCCTTTTTTTAACATTATCCCAAATTTTTCCTAAATTTTCAGGAACATTTGCACCCATGTCTCCCTAATCTAAAAACCTATGGCAAATGTTCCATACTACGAATTTTATGAAGTTGTCAATGCACGTAATGCAACCAAATCTATTGCCACCGCTGATAGACAAGATGCGGTGACAGAAGGACATTGCAAGAGATGGTTGTCCCGGATCTGAAGTAGTTAAGGAATACAATATATTTTAATGTCATTAATCTAGCTATACATAATTTTTCTATGGTTTTTCTATATGGCGTAGTAAAGCAGTACAAGATTTTTGAATATATCATCTACACAAACATTATTTGCCTAAATTTAAAAATAATTAATGATATGATCTATATAAATGATCTACATAACCTAAATGCATAATGCATGTACAGTATATGTAATCTATACAAATCTATACTGTTTGATGATATATATATAACATATTAATAGGACAATTCAAATAAGTGACCTATGACATCTATTTAAATATATAAAATCCATCGAAATCTACAACCTAACTGATAAGTCTAAAATCAATTTAAAAGAGCGCAGGAAAATCTATAGGCAGCGAAACAGGTTCAGATCGTTAACTGATATGGAGCAGCGGAATATTTACAGGAGAGGTTTTCCCGCCACAAGGGCACGGATTTGCATCCAAAGCCGATCTACAAGCGGACCTTCCAAAAAACCCTGTCCTGAAGTGCTGGATGGTGTTGTGGGAAAAAACCCCATCGTTACCATAAGGGACCTTACAGAACAACCAAGCGTGGTCTATACGACCGAGTTACACCATTGGAAATGGTTTACACAACCGAGTTGCACCATTGGAAATGGTTTACACAACCGAGTTTCACCATTGGAAATGGTTCACACAACCGAGTTTTACCATTGGAAATGGTTTACACAACCGAGTTACACCATTGGAAATGGTTTACACAACCGAGTTTCACCATTGGAAATGGTTTACACAACCGAGTTACACCATTGGAAATGGTTTACACAACCGAGTTACACCATTGGAAATGGTTTACACAACCGAGTTGCACCATTGGAAATGGTTCACACAACCGAGTTACACCATTGGAAATGGTTTACACAACCGAGTTACACCATTGGAAATGGTTCACACAACCGAGTTACACCATTGGAAATGGTTCACACAACCGAGTTACACCATTGGAAATGGTTTACACAACCGAGTTACACCATTGGAAATGGTCCACACAACCGAGTGACACCATTGGAAATGGTTCAGGGGTTGGACGATGGGTTATGACCGACCTGTCCTTATGTAATACTGCACGTGTTACACACTGCACGTGTTACACACTGCACGTGTTACTCACTGCACGTCTCACTCTCTGCACTTCTAATCGCTATGGAGATCCAGTATTAAGAGTGTTTCGTGGATTGACCCTTCTAGTGTTATTTTTAACTTTTCGTCTAAAACTCTGTCGTCAGACGAAAAACGGGTTTCATGTTTAGGACTAGACTTTGGTTTATCCATTACCAAGCTAAATTTCTACAGATATTTTTTAGTCTTTGAACGGCTGTACGACAAATGGTCAAAGTTTGAAATTTCACCGTTTATTCACCATAGTTGAGCAACGTTTAGCAACGATCTGAAAACACTTGCTCATAAGTTTTACAACAAATTTGATCGCTATCGTAACACTTGTGCAATGTTTATACAGAAAGATTTTTTAATTCTTAAGAGATTAGGCGCTGATAACTCAATTTATATTACCAAACCTGATAAAGGGAATGGGGTTGTTATTCTTAACAAACGGGACTATATTTCAAAAATGGAATTGATTCTATCAGACAGAGAGAAATTTTGTGTAGATCTTACTGACAAAAAACTTTACTGCTAAAACTGGAAAATAAGATCAACTACAAACTTAAAAAAGATAGAGATTTAGGGATACTGACCGATGATTTTTATAAAACTTGTCGCTCTGTAGGATTTCAACTGGGAGTATCTTATGGTTTGCCTAAAATTCATAAGCCTGATGTACCGCTGAGACCTGTTTTATCTGCATGCAATACTCACAACTCTAAACTTTGTGCGAACTTAGTCCCTATTCTATCCCCATTTTGCAATAGTGAACATACCGTGCAAAACTCGTTTGATTTTGTTCGCGATTTGTCGACCGTTGGCAACATAGACAGTCTTTTCATGTGTAGCTATGATGTAGAGTCTATGTACGCTAATGTTCCACTGGATGAAGCTATTGGTGTTTTGCTAGATCGCTTTTTTCAAGATAACGGGGCCATCCTGAGTTACGATAGACCGCAATTCAAACGTTTACTTGAAGTAGCGCTGAAAGACTCCTACTTTGTATTTAATGGTAAAACGTACAAGCAAATTGACGGCTTTGCAATGGGCTCTAACCTTTCTCCTTTAATAGCGAACTCTTTTCTAGCCAACTTGGAAAAACATTTTTTGAGCCGATGTCCACCAGAGTTTAAGCCATTATTTTACCGAAGGGATCTGGACGATACATTTGTTTTGTTTAGCTCTGAAATAGCAGCCAATAGTTTTTTTTCAGTACATTAACGCATCTCATCCTAATATTAAATTTACAATGGAAGTAGAGCAAAATGGTCAGATCCCTTTCTTGGACGTCCTCATAAAAAAGTCAAATTCAAAACTCATTTCTTCTGTTTACAGGAAGCCAACGTTCACTGGTCTCGCCATGAACTATTTTAGCTGTGTTTATGAAGGATATATAAAATCGTGTATTTACAGTTTGCTTCATCGTGCAAACCGCATATCCTGCACGTATGAATTATTTCATCTTGAAATAGAATACATCGTAGAATTACTGATTAACAACAAATATCCGAAATCACTTATTCAGAATTGTGTTAGAAAATTTTTAGACCATAAAATTTGCCCCTCTCCTGCAACTTTGAGCGTACCAAAGCAAACCTTGTACGTCGAGTTACCATTCATGGGTTATTTGAATGCAGAGCTGAAGAGGGAGGTAGTATCTTTGGTTAGTAGGTATTTTACAATGGTCGACGTCAGAGCATTTTACAAAAATATATTTTTTTAAAGATTGCATCCTTTTTTAGCAGAAAAGAACGATTGGATGAATGCCTGTGGAGTGGCTGTGTCAATTTTTATTAGTGTGACTGCTGCATACAGTCTTACGTTGGTAGTACCAAACTCCAACAATTCATCAGACGTAGACAACACGCAGGAATATCTCATAGAACCGGTCGTGCACTAACCCTTCCATCCCAATCAGCAATTAGAGATCACTGCGAGAATTCAAACCATTCATTCAAAAATACTAATTTTTCAACTTTATGCCGAGCTAATAGTGAGCATGACCTTAGAATTTCAGAGTCCATTTTCATATTCACTCATAAACCTACCCTCAACAAAGACATTAGTGCCGTAAAGTTATCAATTTCTCCCACTTACTGACGTAATTCTGTGTGTGTGTGTGTTCACTGGGTGTATCTGGATTGGCGTGTACATGTGTGTTTGTGTAAATTGTGAGTATGCAGCTGTTTGTGTATGAATGAAAACAAATTAGGGTTTTAGACATTAAGAGAATTTTGTGGAATATGTGTGTGTTTTTCTTAGGATCTTAAAGTTTTCTTTTCTCCTGTTTTAGCACTAATGATGGAATTTTTATAATTCCGAAACGGATGCAATAAACGTAATGTTCGTTTTTACTCTGGTTTTTCTATTTATTCTACGAGTAAGATTCTCTACGAATCGTCCTATTGGAAGTATAACTCGGAATTGATTGACAAACTCGTAATTGATTGACACACTCGGAATTGATTGACAAACTCGGAATTGATTGACAAATTCGTAATTGAATGACAAACTCGTAATTGATTGACAAACTCGGAATTGATTGACAAACTCGGAATTGATTGACAAATTCGTAATTGATTGACAAACTCGTAATTGATTGACAAACTCGGAATTGATTGACAAACTCGTAATGATTGATTGACAAACTCGTTTTGAATTACACGTTTCTGGCGTCCAGCCAGCGGGGCTGGACACTGGGCTGCTAAAAGATTTACGACGTCGTAAGCTGTAAAGCTACGGCAACGTAAATTGCTTCTAAAATCACACTACGCACTTTTTCAAATCAAAATACTCTGCTTTTCTTTGAATAAAAGCGTTGTGAATTATAGCCAGAGAAATTCGCAGCACACCGAGTAGCGAATTCGACAGAACAGAACGCTGTCAGTTGCGCCGCAACGATGACAGAAATTGGTTGAAAATTCGACGGTAGATCAATTACGTGCATTTCTTTGCGCAAATTTGGCTTGCACTTCTGGAGACCAAGTCATTTGCGTTAAACTAAGTCATTTAGAAACCAATCAAGGAAACTTGTCTTTTTGGCGGTGTGGCCTCACGGTGGCGTGTCGGGCAACCCGAGTCTTTATTCCCGCGTCCGAGGTGAACATGAATAATCAAGTGTAGGGGAATTTAACCGAGTCTCTTTCATTCTCACGTCCGAGATGAAAATGAATAATCAAGTGCAGGGGAATTTGAAAGCCTTGTGTTTATAGTGCATAGGAACACACAATTAATTTAAATGAAATACAACAGGATATGATTCTTTCCCAGATAAATATAAATAATCAACAATAGGGAAATTTGAACGCCTCGAATATATTGGGCGTAGCAGTTTAAATTATTAATAAATTGGATATAGTATGATATAAATATTTATGAAAAATAAGTATAAATTGACAATTATTGAACTGATTGAACTGATTTAGAATATTTTGATGATTAATGAATGCTGAGTAGTATTAAATAAAAACTGAAATAAATTCGAAATATTTATGTTTAGTGAGTTATGATTAATGAGTGGGTCAAAGTATTATTTATTAATTATGAATACATATCAATCACTTTGAAAATAAATAAATACAACTTTGCCGCACTTATTCATTATAACTCCATACAATTTACAAACTTTCACTTATTCAATGCTTTTCTGTACTACAGATTCAAAGTGAATTATAATTAATTGTCACAATCACTATATTAAAAAAAGCCGCGTCCGTCTGTCCGTCCGTGTGACCCCTTCTTCTAATCGATAACTTTGATTGCAACAAGAATAATGCTTAAAGAAAAACAAGAAATCATTCTATTGCATTATTTTTCTGTGGCGATTCAATTCCCTTTCACTTGCATCATGGTATCCAGAATACGCAATCGGCTTACTTTTACAAATAGAAATTTTCTTTGGAGCTTTCTCTGTTGAAATTCATCATGTTGCTTTGATATTTTTAATTGATAATGCGAAAAGAAATGTTTTAAATTCGTTTGACCATTAACCTGGCTACCACTTAGTATAAGGCCCAAGATTTTGAAACTTGAGTTATTGTTTTCGAAATTGTGATTTTCTTGAAAAGCTTCGAAGAGATAATAGACGACATTTCAGAATAAAATTCCGGCAAAAGAGGCCATCATTGATAGAAATGTGTCCAACCGCAAGAGAGAAGTAGCAAGACTTCGACAGCATGAAAAACGCCGAAGACGTTCGGATGAACAACGCGAAATGGCAAGACGAAGCAATGCTGCTCGCCAACGAGAAGCAAGAGCTAAATTGACCCTTGAACGGCGTTTGGAAATTCTACGCATTGATGCAGAGCAACACCGAGTAGCTAGAGAGAGCTTAACACATGAAAGAAGCGAGGAAATTCTTCGGCATAACACTGGACAACATCGAGTGGCACGAGAGAATTTAACTCAAGAAAGAAGGGATGAAATTCTTCAGATTAATACCGACCAGCATCGAGTGGCACGATGCAGCCACTTCTTCTTGCAAAATTCCTCCCCAAGATCCAACTGGACGACTGTTGTTTGATGCCCATTTGATGGTGCGGGATGAAGCTCCAATGAGTCATCGTCACCTGTTAGAATTTCTTGATCGTACCCTTATGGATATCATGAATAATGATCTCCTTTTTGAAGGAAAGCTCCTGGTACTTAGTGCGGATTTCCGACAAATTTTGCCAGTTGTCAGGAGAGCTCAGCGTCCTACCTTGGTCAAGGACTGCATGAAAAAATCTTTTCTTTGGTAAAGTTGTCAAATTTTCCACCTGAGAAGGAATATGAGAGTGTTGAACTGTGTAAACAATAATGATCTCACATCACACGCAAGGCTCAATCACCATGCCGAATGGCTTCTCCAACTAGGAGAAGGAAAATTGGTAACTGTTGACACTGGACCATTTGCAGATACCATTGAACTGCCTCAACATTTGACTCTGAATTCAAAGCAGAAATTGATTGACTTTGTCTATGGGAATATTGACAGCAATTTTATAAATAACCAATGGATTTCTTCATGAGCAATTCTGACAGCTACAAATGAGGACGTTGACCATCTAATAACATTCTTATGGATAAACTCCCGGGAGATTTGATTTTCCTGAAGAGTATTGATTCAGTTTCTGGTGATGACCAAGCGGCGTTGTACCCGCCAGAGTTTATGAATTCGCTGAACTTGAGCGGTTAAATGCCTGTTAATTAGGAACCGTACATTAACGGGCATAATTAATAGCAAATAAAAATTTATTACGTATAAGTAATTAGTTATTAATCATGTAATAGTAACTCATTTTTGGAAAAAATAATGAGCAACTGATCATACTTCTTACAATTAATGCTGAATAATTGCGCAATAGAAGTATTAATTAGGAAATAGTAAAGAAATAAGTTACTAGCCAATATGCAAGTAAAATGAAGAAAATTTTTAAAAATTTATACAAGTAAAATGAAGAAAAATTAATTTTGTGTAAACAGATGGGTTCTATAAAACAGTACCAGCAAAACAATAAGCAAAATACTAGCAAACCAACATGCAAAAAATTGAACAGACAAGTGCTAGAAAAACAGTACTAGCCAAACATAAAGATTCAGGAGTAATTGAAAATGAACAAAGAGCTAATCAAATCAGTCATTTTATTGGTATTTTCATCGCTTTTAAACATTTAGTGAATGTGTGATTTAAGCAAAGCGAATATCTGTTCATTCAGGAGTCAAAGTTAGCACCATTTCGGTGCCCCAGGCCTCACTTGAGAACGAAGGCAACGCTCCTGAGAAGTCTGACCTTCAGCCGTCTTCTCTAAAAAGAACTCAAAGAACCGATCTATCACGCCACACTAAATTTGAAAAAAAAAATTAGACAGGAGAGGCTATCCCTTCTTGTCAGTCAAACTTGTAAATCCTCGAGTTATGAATTCTCGAGTCACAAGTCTTCAAGATATAAATGCACATGTATATATCGCCAAGTTATTATTCCTCGAGTTTTAAATCCTCGAGTTATAAATTATCGAGTTATAAATCTTCGAGTTATAAATAGCCAAGTTATACGTTAAGTTATAAATTCTCGAGTCATAAGACTTCGAGTTATAAATCGTAAAGATAAAAGTCCCTAAGTTATAAGTCCCCAAGTTATTAATCCTCGAGTTCTGCATGAATCTCCTCACCCGTTCGGCAACCTATGCGTACAGAAACAATGTAGTGGCTGGTGTCTATTTTACGAATCCCTCAGGAGAATACAACTATTGCATCGATAGGAATTAGCACTCCCAGGGTGAAAATGTGAAGTGAGGTCCCGAGCTGAGATTTAGGTAGGCCTTCTTTTTGACGAAATAAAATGTCTGTTTCGTTAAGGATTATTTTTCTTCGGTTCACTGCTGTAGTGTTTTTCATCAACTACCACTTTCTTCTTCAACTTTAATCTTGTTTCATGAACTTCTTTCTCAACTTACTATTTCTATGCACCTTGCGCATCAAATCCGCGTTCCGTTAACTGCACACCATATAGTGCCTTCATCCTTCCTCTCTTTGGAACGTCTTTGTTGCGGTTAGTGAGGCTTAAACTAAAATCTAATGTAATCTATTTTCCGAATCGCGTGGTATCTATTTTACATTATACTCGGTATCTTATTGCCTATTAACCGGATTCTAGTGAATGAAAAAACTGCAGTCTATTTGGAGAAATGACAAATATTCTGGTATTTTAATGATGACATAACTGGTCTCTAAAAGTCGAAATAACTGATCGCTTTTTTACAAAATAATTGGCATCAATTTGGAAAAACAACCTGTATTTATTATACGAAATAACTGTCAGCCATTTTGCGCAATAACTCGTACCAAAGGAACAACATACAAACTAACAACGTCTCCGATTGGGTCATTTTCGCTCCGAGCCATCGCACCAAATACACATGTGGTTTGTAAATAGTTGCTCCTAACAATAGATTGTTTTCTGCATGTCACTTTTTTTGGCGTTGTCGTACCCAACCCAATGTTGCCCAACGCCAAAACGAAAAAGGCGTTCATGTTTAATGGAGCCTGTAACACCTTCTTTTTAATGTAACGCCTTCTTTTTTAATGAAGCCTATAACACCCTCTTTTTAAAAAGAGCCTGTAACACTTTCTTTTTAATGTAACGCCTTCTTTTTTAATGGAGCCTGTAACACCTTCTTTTTAATGTAAGGCCTTCTTTTTTAATGGAGTCTGTAACACCTTCTTTTTAATGTAACACCTTCTTTTTGGCGTTGCCGCACCCAAGCCAATGTTGTCCAGCGCCAAAACAAAAAATGCGTTCATGTTTAATGGAGGCTAATGTTAGGTCAGTGCTGCTACCAGCCTCTAGGCTTCGTCCGTCCGTCCACCCGTCTGTCCTCCTCGCGAGGACGCAGTTGCTTTATGATTTTTTAACGATTTGGTTTCTAGTTTTTTGCGAGGCCCTTATACTTATAAAAACAAGATATAAAAACACGGCCTTGTGTTTAAACTAGGTGTACAAACACCACAGCCTGTGCAAGGATAATTTTTTTTTCTGTACGAGACATGAAATTTGCATAAAAAAACAAGGACTTCATTTAAATTTCATGCTGGCTGATGAACTGGACCCCAAGATGTTAGAATAATTTTATGACTTAAAAAGTGAATAAAACTTTTCTTATAACATATGTAAATGAACGGGTGATGAAACAGCATAATTTTATGTGAAGAAACTTTCATCACGAAACTTTCACACAAAGAAAATGCTCACAAGTATAGTGAGAGCTGTTGTGTTCTGCTCAAAAACACTTAGCAGAGACACTTCCCATTTATTGGTAAAATGATCTAATTATAATCCTCAACGTTCAATGACAAAAAAATCTGTAAGTTCAACCACGAGACCACGAGTTACGTACATTAAACACACAACACGTATAAAAGCAATGAAATAACTGTAGGCAGCACGTGTACATAATATTTACGCACAAGAATCACACAAAACAGACACACTCGTAGGATCCTTTACTGGAGCTGCTCTCGCGTACACAACACCCTTGCACTGCTCTTGGCCAACTGAAGTGGAGTTCCGTGTTTGACTTCGATGGTTCGTCCATGCGCTCGTGACCCTCTGGCAAGACTTGCGGGTTGCCCTCTCATATTTTCTCTTTCTAAAGCATTTCTCTTATTCGCAAACCTCGATTAGTTGTGAAAATTTCATAAAATGAACCTATGCTGCCATGTACAAAATACATTCCTGGGAAAATTCAGCATTCATGTGCTTCAAACGAACCACACTGTTATTTACTAAACTCAGAAATTACCCTTTCGTTCCCAAGCACAGACTTTCAACTACGCACAGTTCTAAAGTATGGACTTTCAAATACGTAGAGTTCCGAAGTACAGACTTTCAACTACGTACAGTTCCAAAGTACAGACTTTCAACTAGGTACGAGTACAGTTCCAAAGTACAGCCACAATAACGTCAATTCCAAAGTACAGACTTTCAACTACGTACAGTTCCAAAGTACAGACTTTCAACTACGTACAGTTCCAAAGTACAGACTTTCAACTACGTACAGTTCCAAAGTACAGACTATTAATTGCTTAAAGTTTGAGTTCACAACCGCGTGCTTAGGTCAAAAAATCTAGACTACACGTCAGTTGGCGCTGTGAAGAACCGCCGTCCGCAGGCAAATAGAGAGGGAAAGTAACCAATCGCCAGGCAACGAAATTCAGGTCATGAGGTTGCACAGTTGACATTTTGTGAAGCGAGATGCGACGGCTGATATTTTTTTCGTTTCCCACTGAGACCTGAATTATTCCTCGACTTAGAAATGCGACTATGGTGCTCGTGCCGCAAAGAAATTGAGGAGCAGCTTCCAGAGCCGAACAGAGGTTGAGATAGTGCGCAACACGAACTCGTGTATTTATTAAAGATATTGTAATGTTTTGATCAGGAATAACGATGAAAAATTGCAAGAGAACCTCTATGCATTGGGATTAAATCATTGATGATAAGGAAAAAATACACCCCCGATTTAAAGCTTTGGTACTCCCATATGTCATTATCTTTAAAAAAACTTGTCATGTCATCTCATTGATTATTGTGGATGTGATTGCACTCAGTCCTCGTACTGTATACAAGTACGTGGTTGGTATCTGATGGCATGACAGTAACTCAAGATACTTTGGCTTGTTTCTGTTTTCAAATTCTGGTTTTTTATCTATTTCCTTATTTCCTCGCCTTAATAAGTGCTATGAAGTTGAGACAAAAAACTTTTTTTTCTTATACCTACCTTTAGAAACATTTTTTGTCGTGCTGAGATGCAGTCGATATCACACTGACTAACAGTACATAGATGTCAAATTCTTGAGGTTTGTAAAATATTTGGAGACTGGTGTGCACAGCCCATCAAAAATGACGGGATTCAATACTTTTTACGAACGAATTTTCCAGATGTGGATGACAAACAAATATTCCATCCTAACAGTTCCCGTGATAAAAAATATTCTTGAACTTGTGCACTGGTGAAACTCGTATCACAGATACGGTCATTATAACTATCTATATTATGAGCGTGACAGAGAAGTGAAAGAAACGGACTCCAAACAAATAAACCAAGGGTATTATTAGGTGGCAGCATGACCCATGGAAATTCCACGGACAATGTTATCGTTTAGTTAGGTGGACCCGTGAAAACATTCCGTCAACATTATCTAACTCATGCTAACCCAACCTATCCTACACTATTCTAACCTATCCTGATAAAATGTCGACATATCAATGCATGTAAAGGCGATCTCTCAATGTTACACTGAGGAATTCGGTATCCATGATACCGCAAACTCAGACATCCTAAGTTTCATTAGAAGCGGACACCAAACAAATATAAAAATAAATGTATAAATAAACACACAACGAGTATCATTAGGTTAGAAGATTGAGTTGCGACACAAATTTAGCTAGCAATGGAAACCGTATCTTAGGGTATTCCGGGGCTTTGGTCGGTAATACTTCTATTGTTTCATTTCGATACTTTTCACGTTCAAATTATAGGCGCGACTCGAAAACAAAGTCAATGATTTTCTATGTTCATGTTCATCTCCTCGGTCAGTATGATTGTAATTTGCAATTGATCAACTGCTTTCCTCACCAAGTAGAGTGAATAATTTTGTTTCATCTTTATAAGTTAACACAACCAAAAAGAAGGAACTAATTTTTCATGTGAGAAAGTTACACTCTTTTTCACGAAAAATTTACGCCGTATACTACTGTGACTATCCTCGATACTACTGTGTGTAACATAAAATTACCTTTTGAACACAAACATTTGAATGGGTGCATGCTACCATTTATGTAGAATTTTAAAACAACTTCAATGAGTAGTATAATGCGAAGTTTTTATAAGTGACTTGTATCTTTTAGGCCGGCCATGCAGAGATCTTAATCACACTCTGCCTCATGGTGCTCGATACTTAGCGCACCTTACAACAGCTTGTCTTTAACTGATATTCATTCAACGTACTATTTTCAACTGACACCCATTCCTGTATATTTTTAATATACAGGAATATTCAATACTGTATATTCCTGTATGTCAATTTACATATTCCTGTATATCAGTTTACATGTTTCTAGATGCGAGTGTTGTGCTATGTTTTATAAATTATTTTTGGCTAACGTTGTCTCGCTACTTTTAAATCATTTACGACGGTGTTTCAGTCGAGTTAGGTAGAGCGTATTCGTGTCTTTTCTTCTTTCGTTTTTTCCACTTATAGTGAAGGACGTCCAAGGCGGTCTTTAGTAGTGTTTATGAGTTTTAGATCATCTTACCAAGCATGGAACATCCCAGAGAATGTGTGTATTCTCATTGACATAATTAACCCATGACAGGGCTATTGTACTCCTTGTACTCCTGGACTCCTTGAATGGGGAATTTGCGTTTTTTTCCTTATTCCTTCTTTCTCTGCGAAAAGTTAGCACTGAATTTCAAACCAGAAGTAACTCTAAATTTTAGTAAATTAAATTATCACACTGGCCCACTGTTCCATCTACGTCTACGTGCCAAAATTTTGTGGATATTTGCTACTCATAAGTGATATCCGGCTATCACAGTATCTACATTTTATCCCATGTACCCATGTCAGTATAATGTTGAAGAGAACACCGAGAGGATGTGAAATCAGAGATGTTTCTTGTTGTTGCTCCTAAACTGTAACTTGATTTCCCTTAAGTTCTTTTAAAAATTACAAACTAGTTCATTTTTACTGTTTTCAAAGTCTTTTCCCTTTTACTTGTTTTTCATCAAGTAATTTCATACGATGACACTGAGCTTGACTGTAATTTTTGACGTAGCAAATGGAATTTCTTTTATGTCTATTATTTTTTATTATATTCATTTTCAAAACGTATATATTTGAACATGTATTAATGAGTATGTGTGTTCATAAAAGTCATCAGGGAGCCGTAGAGATCGTAATAAAAATGAAAGAGCAAGGTAAGCTACTTTAATCATTTCATTATTTAAGGTTCGAATACAACCTAATTTCAAACGTTTCGGCCACAGCCCATCATCAGTGAAAAGAAATCTGAAAAGTACAAAGTAAAGGTAGAAATAGACTATTTTACAATGACAAGTCTAAAAACAAGCTATAAAATGACGTTAATTGCAATTATCTATTTACTATGGCCAAAGGAAATGAAATAAGAGTGTTGTTTAAACCCGGCTTAAGTTTAAAAATGTACAAGGACTCTAAAATGCGCATATCTGTATTAAACTGTGATTTTGCTAAGATTGAAAACTGATTGATGGAAATTGGATTATCGCACTCGTCAGAGTGCTCTTGAACGGCGGAAAATGGGGGCTTTGATAAAATTGACCCTGTTCTAAAGCTCCTACCAGAATGCTCGCAAACTCGAGTGCGTAGAGTACGGGATGTACATCCAAAGTACTCTGATGCACAACGTGCACAACTAAACTTATAAACAAGAGTAGCTTGCATTCCAGCAGGAAGCTTATCTTTATAATTAAAAAATGACGATATCCTAAAGTTGTTCACCAATACAATTTTAAAATTCACATCAGAAAAATACTTCGAAAACACACCAGCTAATTCTTTCTTCAACTTCTCAGACTGCGCACCAAAGTAAGGAAGAGATTTATGTGTATGTGTGTGTGTATATGTATGTATGTGTACGCACGCGTGCATGTGTATCTATGTGTGTATGTGTGTGTGTGTGTGTGTATACGTATGTCTATTTTGTTTCTATTTCTATTTTTTGCGTAAAAACAAAACCTCAAGGTCCAATTATTACATTTCGTTTAATGCTCTGTCACCAGTTACTGAACCGTTTCTCAGAAGAAAATATATTTATTGCACATGCTAAATGATTCTAAAATAGCATTATCACAACCCGAGAGGACGTTTCCGTGAATGATGAATATTAAAAATATAAACAGAGAAATTAAATAAAACGCAATTTGAGCACATGATTCGCGAAAAAATTATTTTTCCGTCCGTATGTATAAATTTTTCCGTCCGTATTTTTAGCTTGTCCGTTTGGACAAGCTAAAAATTCTATTTTGCGTACATGTTTGTTTACGTGTTTCTAGATGAGCGAGTTGTGTTGCGCGGTTTTTTTTTATAAATTCTTTGTGACTGACCTTTTCTCAGTACTTAATAATAATGTACGACGGTGCTTCAATCTGTTTCAGTAGAGCGCTTTTTTGTCTTTTCCTACTTCGTTTCAACTAATAATTAAGGAACTCTGAAGAATTCTCTAGCAATATTTAAACTATTTATAAATTGTCAACTATTTCTTGGTGTGTAAAATATCCATGAGAAAACCTCTTGATTAAATTACTCCCTGACATGGTTAACCTATCAGTACGCTTCGAATGACTTGTCTACTAGCACGCCTCGGATAGTTAATCAATAAGTGCACTTCGTATGGTTTGTTTATAAGTACCTCTCGTATGGTACGTTTATAAGGACGTTTTATTTTAAGAAATTTTTCAAATCCAATTTGTTGTAATGCATCTCATGTATCAACTTTTTGGAAATGAACGGTCTTTCTGTCTTTCTTTCTTTCTTTGTCTGTGTCTGTGTCTGTGTCTTCTGTGTCTGTTGATGAAAATGGCGTGGTTTTCAGCTTATTTGAATCGTTCTCGGTAGCTGACAGTGCTGGATGTGTTGTGGGCATTTTGTGTGGGGACTTGTGCCTGGCCTTTTCTGCCGTATTATTTTTGTCGGCAGCCCCTGAATACAACATCCGAACACAACTTCCTCAGTCAGCGGCTTCGGATCGAGAGTCTGACCCTAGCATCCAACCACGAAACTTCTCTTCACCGGGCGCGTGGATTTCGCTGTTACACTACGGATGTCCTCTCGATTCGGTATTAAACGGCCGTGTGTGACAATGGGTGACGACTAAACATCTTACTCAGGGGAGGATACCGGCGAGCACTTGGAGGACACGTACCCTCTAACGGGATCATCGCGCCTGCGCATTGGCAGACGCGAGGCCGAGGTGGGTCAGTAGTCCCCCGTACTTTGTCCTGACCGTTCCGCCTGTCACTTTGCTCGCTTCTCAAGACTGCAATATAAATTAGTGAAGCCGGTCTTTTCATCTGTGAGAAATGATCGCTAGTTTACATTCTTGTTTTCTCAATTGACACTTTACGTTCTTCTCTTCCAAGTGATAGTTTACCTTCACTTACTTTACTTTATTAATTGATAGTTTACCTTTACTTACATTACTTTACCAATTGATAGTTTACCTTTACTTACTTAACTTTACTAATTGATGGTTTACTTTTACTTACTTTACTTTCCCAATTGATAGTTTACTTTTACTTAATTTACTTTCCAATTGATAAGTAACGTTCCTGTTTTCTCAATTGATAATTTACTTTACGTATTTCACAGGTTCTTTCCTTATATCGCAACTGATAGTTTCCCTGGTTTTTTCACTTCTAGCAAAATTTCATGACACAGTCGGACCGGAATACGCGGGTGGGCAAGCACTGGTGCTTGGCCAGTCCGGTCCGAACTCCGAACTCGCTTCAGGGCGGGTCAGAGGAGGAATTCTTCCGCTGCAGTGCGGCGTGTCCCGTGAGGACCCGCCTCTTGCCATATTCTACCTAATGTGGCTACTATTGATTTTTCAATAAACTATCTCCAGCAGTGTGGTGCATTCCCCTTCCGCAGTTCGTCATGACTGTTTTTGTTAGCTGTGTCTGTGAGACTGTGTCTGTGAGACTGTGTCTGTGAGACTGTGTCTGTGAGACTGTGTCTATGAGACTGTGACTGTGAGACTGTGTCTGTGAGACTGTGTCTGTGAGACTGTGTCTGTGAGACTGTGTCTGTGAGA
>JACJUY010011464.1:7954-30921 GCA_014220935.1 Platorchestia sp. MABIK
GTCACAACACTGACCTGTATAGCAGGTCACAACACTGACCTGTATAGCAGGTCACAACACTGACCTGCATAGCAGGTCACAACACTGACCTGTATGGCAGGTCACAACACTGACCTGTATAGCAGGTCACAACACTGACCTGTATAGCAGGTCACAACACTGACCTGTATAGCAGGTCGCCAGGACTGTCACCGAAGATCTGACGATGACGTAGGTGGTAGTGCTCGTAGAGGAGGCGAAGAGCAGCCTGCCTTCTGTGGGGGGATGAGGGGGTGAGGGAAGGGGGCATCATAGGGTGAGGTGGGGTAGGGGGTATAAGAGGGTGTGGGGAGGGGGTGAGGAGGGGTCAGGGGGTTTGGAAAAGTGAGGGGGGGAGGGGAAGTGATAGGGAGTAGGGGACATGAGGGGGTGAGATGGGGGTGAAGAGCAGCTGAGGGGGTGAGGAGGGTGAGGGGGGGAGGGGGCATGATTGGGAGTAAGGGGGCATGAGGGGGTGAGGTGGGGGGTGAAGAGCAGCTGAGGGGGTGAGTACTGCATTTACATACGCAGTATGTTGGCACCTCTGTATTCATGTAGATGATAACCTATCTCATGTTCATGTAGATGGTAGACACTGCATATTCACATAGAAGATAGTTGACTACACACTCGTGCGGAAGATACGTGCCAACACCCTCATTTAGGAGGTGGATTAGTCCGCATTCAAGGGCGAGGGAGACACCAGCACGCACCCTTGTAGACGGTAAATAATTTCATAAATACGCAAGACATCTACATACTCATACATAACATCTACATACTCATACATAACATCTACATACCCATACATAACATCTACATACTCATACATAACATCTACATACTCATACATAACATCTACATACTCATACATAACATCTACATACTCATACATAACATCTACATACTCATACACAACATCTACATACTCATACATAACATTTTCAAACTCACATAGGAGGCAGGTACCTACATACTCATGCTATGCCACATTTTATTTAAAGTTTTACAATTTGCGATTTTTAGAAATAAATAAAACTGGAACAATAATCAATCTTGCGAGATTCTTTTTTGGTTTAAAGTTGAAACAGCGAATTTGAAAACGACGAATGAAAAATGCGTTTCGACCACAAGGGCCACTTTCAGCATCAGTGCAACTTGGTGTAGGAACACTTAATTTTTTACTGTTCTACAACCCTCACATGTGGCTTTGCAATCGTATCATATCTATTTTTAATCTAATTCTTGCCAAATAATTATGCTAACTCATCGTTTGCTGATTCAATAAATTTTCCTGGTTATCCCACGGTGATTATAATTATCTTTATTTACATTTATCATTGTTATTTACAACGCCGCTTAGTTTTTATTGTCTTCAATTAGATTTTTAATGTTGTTTGATTTATTTTATTGCTGTAGTTATAAAGAGAATATCAGTGGTAGTAGTAATGGTTGTAATACTTGTAGTATCATAGTAGTGGTAGTAGTAATAGAGAGAAGTAAAAATTTACACTTATTTCCTTTTATAATGAAATATAATACTGATCGGTCGATTCCTTCAGAATCTCAGTTCAAAGATTAATGTGAAAACTAGTGAGGTAATGAAAGTTTTATAGCAAACGTTTCAGAGTTTTAAAATTCAGAAACGTTTGAAATCCACGCGTTCATCGACTCATTTGAATCCCTTTCATATCATCATGACACAAACTAGCTGGAAGTAAAAGCTAACGCCCAACGAACTGCTTCTTTGTTTAAATCTTTCGATTTTATTCTTGCAACAATATTCAGAGAGTCAAAATTCACTACCAAAGTCAAAACACTTGAAGACTCGTAAAAACTTGGAGTCAAAACTGAGGAAGAAATGAGCCAGCTGTCATGTAGCTGCCACTCCATCTCAAAGGTTCAGATCGAAGAACGCGTCCCATTTTGAAGCTCAAATTACCTTCTGGGCACAAATATTTCTCTTAATTTTGAAATATTGACACAGGTATAGTCGAAAATTCTGTGTGATATTTATTCTCGCAGTATTTGAAATGCTTTAAAAAATTATGAGCCCTCTCCGCAACTCATAGGTCTCCTTGGCAACACTCCAACTCACCTTTCTGGTCTCCCTCACTGGCAACTGGCCTGGCAACAGTTGTGTCAACAGCACCTTTCAGGTCACCCTCACTGGCAACAGGCCTGGCAACAGTTGTGTCAAAAGCTCCAGCGCGAGCTCCGTCAACAGAAATACCGCTTTTATTTAAGGCGTCAGCAGAAATACTGTCAACAGTAGTACTGTCAACAATATTTCTAGCAACAAGAACACCGTTTAGACGAACGTTTTTGCTATCAATCATGGTATTGTCAACAGAACCGCTATGTTTATTTACGTCAATAGCTGAAATACCGTCAACAGAATCTATTTCTTCATTTACGTTGCTAACATCGTTAACAGCAGCATCGTCAGTAACAACAGACGAAACAGGTCTCAGCTTAAGTTCTACAGCTGTTCTGTTACCCTCAGAAACAGCCGTCGCTGTTGCTGCAGCAAACAACGCAATCGCTACGAGCAGCTTCAAAGATTTCATGTTATTGTTTTTAACGCCTCTGCAAAAATCAGAAACAATTTACAATAACATAGGACGACTCAATCATACTATGGGGTGACTAAAATTTGCAGATTACAACGGTTTTCATAAATATGTACGTTACAGATTTCCGAGTGCTTCTTACTCGAATTACTGCGAAGAACGTGTGAATTTCGTTGAGATTCTGTGATAAGGTAAAAATGTTCGAGAGTTACTAAATTTAAATAGGAGAGATACTAAATAGGAGAGTTACTTCTAAACGTTATAAATCATAGGCAGAAATGTGGATACTCCAAGCATCCTGAGTTTAGCTTGAAGTCTGTTGTAAATTTTGTGCGCGTCAAAGCTAAATTTGCTCAGAAGTCCTAATGTGTAAGAATAAAGGTTTTAGAAGTCCGCCATATATGGGAGTAGAAGTGTTTCAGATTCTCTAGGTATAGGTAACAGTACTCTAGAGATACTATCGATACACACACGTATGAGTGCTCCAAAAGTCCAATGTAGGAGTAGGAGTGCTCCAGAGATCTTATGTAGGAGTAAGATATCCTTTCTACGAAAGAAATAACAATGAACTCAATTGTTGTATTTTTACAGCTTTTAGAGAGCAGTGACTTCCATTAACAAAACCTACGGACTGAGGCTTCTGATCGAATGTTAAGGAAAATGTTACAGATTTACGTTTTTAAAAGCTTGTTTTGTTAGGAAGCTCTACTGATATTAGTTGATAATGCAACGCTTGCCTTCACAATCGATTTTTACTAGCAGACTTTTTTCCATGTAAGTTTCGTTAAGAACCTCTACTGATATCACGTGAGAATGCAACGCTTGTCTTCACAACAGATTTTCCCTTCATCTAAGCGCTTCAGTCTCTAACTCGCCAACTGCATCACTAGAAGAGTAGTGCGGAGCGGAGGCTGTCGACTAGCGTGCGAGGTCTTCGGACTTTATTTGTAGACGCGTTGAATACGTTTGTGCGGTTGTTACTGTTGGTTCGGTATAGGTTGTGAGTAGCAGAAATGAAAAACCTACTTTCTACTCAAATCCATTCTAATCCTTTCTAAGAAGTGTGAAAAATATCATTGCACGATACAATATTTATCTCAAAAGCTAAAATCCATTTTGGTGATGGTAGTGAAATGACTGAAATGTTATTCATTTGTGTTATTGTTATTCAAATGAGCAACTTACCTAGTGGTACACATGTGTCCCAATATCTTAATACGTAGTCAACGCGTTGCGTTTCCCGTGAACACTAAAGTCGTAGACGCTCTTGGGTGTGAGGCTTCTATTCAAAATGGGCATAAGATATCGGGAGTGAGGGAACCGAGAACTGTTTTATCAAGTAATGAACTTATTGATCAGCAGCGAGAAGACACGTAGAAAAATATATTGTACAGAAGGAGTAAGACTTGTGCTTCCAAAACGTAGAGTGACATTTGCCAAAAAGTAGAATGACATTTGCGGATCACGTATAATGCACAAAAAAAGCACATAAGATGTGGCCAAAGAAATTGAAAAATCTGAGAACATTTCCAGTGCTCGAAAAAAATGAAAGTAAGATGAATATATAGAATTATCTAATATGATTGTGCGTTTAAGGGATAAACACTGTAGCTAGGGGCTGAAGCAATCGTTTCCATTCTGCTGAGAAGTGCATCTCACGAACTGAGTTAGCAGCCCAATCCATCAGCATGGAAATCGAAATAATTTCACTCCGGACTTAATTGTCGCTTCGGATACAGTACAGGCATGCACGTTTACCTTGAAATCAATAGCAGTTTGTTGCAAAATTATGTTTGCGAGAATCAATAGCAGTGAAATCAATAGCAGTTTGTCTGTGATAATCAATAGCAGTTGAAAACAACAGCAGTTCATTACAAATTTAAATCAGATATAATCATGAAACTCCTGTCCTTTTAGTTGCAGGACCCTATTGTAATGCGTATGGGACTACCTGTTTTACAGTCACAACACCTCCGGTACAGTGAGGAGTGGTGCAATTCAGATCACCGTATCAGTCTATGACCGCACCACTTCTTCAGCAGGTTTAGAGTCCGAGTAAGAGAGTTAAGAATCGGCTTTGTATTATATGCTGGAAGAACTGCTGAGCCATTGAACTTAATGAAAAAATAACTAACTTTCCTCCTTGACGCGACTCATTAAGAAGCTTACGAGGATGTGGAGTAAAGAAACCAGGGGGATAGTCCTGTTGTAGAAATTTGTCATAATAATAGAAATAAACACCTCTTTGAATGCCAGATGTAACTCTAGCAAGAAATAGGTTCTTCTCTCGTTTGTACGCTTTACACGCTTGATACCTCGCGTAATTCACTGAAATACGTGTACTGACATGGGAGTCATTTCAGCCTTTATTTAGGGAAAACTGAAGTTTTCCTATTAATGGCAGTAGTGATAGAAGCCATCGTATATCGTGTTGGAAACAGGCATTTAAAACAGGTATTTTTCCAACTGTCGATAAATGAAAAACACGATAACTTGTTTTACTTTAATTTCAATGATAGAAAATCAATTTTAGTCGCACGAATCGTAACATAGACATTCTGGAGTTGCATGTAACTACAAGATGTTCCTGCCACGTAGTGGGTCGAACTTGAGGCTCCCGATACCTGGAAATAAACCTCCTCCGTCATTGTACTTTGTAGATTTCAACTAAAATAAAAACAAAATAAAAATAAAAAATTTAGATTTATCGAAACCACCGCAGAAGTCATTAACTGGTTCGTCGTATAAGAAAGCACCAACCGGTTTGTCGTATAAGAAGGCACTAACCGGTTCGTCGTATATGAATGCAAAAACCATTTCGTCGTACAAGAAGGCACCAACAGGTTTGTCGTATAAGAATGCATAAACCTTTTCGTCGTATAAGAAGGCACTAACCGGTTCGTCAGATAAGAATGCTTAAACCATTTCGTCGTATAAGAAGGCACCAACCGGTTCACCGTTCAAGATCAAGTAGTCAGGAGTGGTATGTTTCCGAGACAGGTAAAATAGGAAACAGACTACTAAACTTTTCACTCTGAGGACCTGAACATCAAGCTTTCCATTCTACATGTTCCAATTATTGTAATGTTCACAGCTTCACATAGTGCTCCTCGGTCTGGTTGAATTGAAACGTGGGGAAATAGTTTTAGCTAGTAAATTAAGTTAAATGTGGCCATGTAGTGAGATCAATATCTCCCCAGGCACGACTATCTCATCACTTGGTAGCCCGCCTCGGTGGGTTTTTCGTAAAAAAAATTAACTCATCACAAATTAATTTAGTCTGTTACTATAATGACAGAATTTTGTGATCGCAGTCAATGCCCTCGAGTGTTTCACTCGAGTTAGCAGTCCACAAACACACACTTTCAAGCGCCCCGCATAAGAGGAACCTATACACATTCTATCAAAATGATATGATGAAACGCATTTAATCACTGTAATGTAATTTTATTAGATGTTAATACATGCTACAATGGTGGTAAAATGATATAGTGACTTGCATTATATCATTTTAATATCATTTAATTAGAATGTGCGTCTCATTTTAATAGGATTTCGATAGTTAGTTCTTTTTTATAGTGGATTAACTCCTGATGTTGGTGCGCGACTGAGATCGGTACTTGTGCAGCATTGAGGTCTCCCAGAAGTGGCCACGCAACATGTTGACAGCTCTCAGCCTTTCATGTTGACAACATGTTGACATCTGAGCTTTCATGTTGACAACATGTTGACAGCTCTCATCAACATGTTGACTGCTCTGTTGACAGCTCTCATCAACATGTTGACTGCTCTGTTGACAGCTCGCATCCTTTTCCTTTAGCGCAATATTTATTTCAGACTTCACAATGCAGTTCTCAACACTACGCCATGTAACGCCATGTTGTCTTATCTAAGTTCATCCTGCTTATTGTTCCAACTTGCACCAATAATTGAATCATCCTGTAATGTAAAATCTTATTTTAAGGCTCATCCACCTGTAAAGTAAAACCTTATTTTAAGGCTCATCCACCTGTAAAGTAAAACATTACTTTGAGGCTCATCCACCTGTGAAGTAAAACATTACTTTAAGGCTCATCCAGATTTCTTCGAATCGTACGTAAAAGAGTGCGTAATTAGATCGTCAAGTTTCTGACGCATGTCTCGAAACCAAAATTACGGGATCACACGTTATTTCATTCTTCGACCTGGTTACCCGCATTTCCTTTATTTTTACTTCAATTTTGTGCACAGGGTTGCTTCAAGTAATTCTAGGTTATGGACTCCATATCTTCCCTTCCAGTTCTTCAATTAATGTAATATTCTGTGACCGTTTACCCCAAGCTGATCAGGCATCACAAAAGTATATTTTTATTGTGCTTGATTTTGTGAGGGTAAACAAAGAATTTATTTAGAAGCAAAGTTTATTGACGCGACTTGCCTACTTCTTGAGCTGCATGACCGCTATTGGTCTCGAACGTACGCTACTTAAACAAATCAACTTAAAAGCAAACAACAATAAACAAAAAATATGCGTAAATGGATCACGTTCACCAATATCCGTGATGGACGCGCACGCTTCCAGCCGTCAACCTGAAGTTGGCCCTTCCAGAAGTTCGCAACTGGTCTCGGTTGCACAAACCATCAGTAAATCAAACATAAAACAGGAGCTCTGCCAGGTGCATCAGCCGGATGAGCATGTCAGGAATCTCCAGGAACCTTTCAGGTACCGGACAGATCTACCAGGTAGTCGTGTCAAGTAATCATCGGTTGAGGGATATCTAACAGCGGTTGAAGGATAGTTAACAGCGGTTGAAGGATAGATAACAACTGTTGAAGGATAGTTCACAGTGGTTGAAGGATAATTAGCATTAGTTGAAGGATAGATAACAACTGTTGAAGGATAGTTTACAGTGGTTGAAGGATAGTTAACAGCGGTAGAAGGATATTTAACAGCGGTTGAAGGATATTCCAGGTATGGAACACGCTGCTGAGACGCTGATGATGTTCACGTCTGTGGTGGTGGTGGAGGTCTCGATGATGGTCCTGGACGTCGTGTCCCACACGGTGAAGAAGAACTTGGACTGCTGGTCTTGTCGGTCCCCCACTGCAGTGCCCTCCAGCCCACCTGCCTCCCCCAGGGATGACATCACCTCGTCTTCTGAGTTCCTGGGGGAGATCCGACGGAGGCGTAGGCTGCGACGGCGTCTTCCGGCGCAGAGGCTTGTTGCCATTGCTGTTAATGAAAGAAAGAAAAAGCGTTCTTTTTCAAGAAAGTTGATGCGTGAAATGGATAATGTGTTGGGTTTTAAAAAATACACTACTCGGTGGATCGAGACACGTTGCAGAGTGGGTTAAAACTTACTCCTCCTCTACATACACAACTTACCACTTACCATGGTAGCTGTTAGTATTAAGTAAGTAAAAGTATCAACAGCAATTTTTTTCTCACTGTGCTAACGTATATATAAATCATGACGTTAATGGTTAAGTCATGACGCTCGCAACATGTTGTATACTCTTTAACAACCGCTCGAACATGCTAGAAATCTTGTTATCAATCAAATTCCACGTGACTAAAAATATCAGAACAGTGACTGACCAACGCCCAGGAGAGCACAATCTCAATAAAATGTGTCGCCTGTCGTATACAACGGATTTAAAAGTTGTATATTTGGTCATGTTTTTTGAGCTTTTTTAATATTTGGTTACCGTATCAAACTGATTCACTGTAATTACAGTTGCAGTTCAAATATTACAAATTATTCCAACTTTTTGACAAAGTAGATGCTCATCACAACTGATCCAAAGGTTGTACTTTGTACCGTACTGTTTGTGTCATTTATTAGTTGCAGTGTGTATATCCAACTGCTTCAGTAAAATCAAATTTAAAGTTCATTAATTATCTATTATTGTAACTTACAGATAAAACAGCTGCTCGTTACAGTTGTAACGGTCGTGGAGATCACGACTGCAGTTGTAGTCGAGCGACTTGCGAACAAAAATAACTTGCCGTCTTCGCCTGCACACAGAAAGCAATTGAATCTTTAAAATAGTGCTTAATATACCATTGAGTATAAAATGCAACTCTAGGCCAATTTATTAAGCGAATTAATTATAAGGGATGCGTTACTGTGGCGAATTAATTATAAGGGATGCGTTACTGTGGGCACCAGTCTCTCGTGAGACAGACGGAACTCAAGGCCTATTTTACAGTGCAAGATTTTGGGGCACAGGTTGATAATTTAAATAACCTTTTTCTAAATCCTTTCTTTCAGAAGAGGATTTCAATTTCATGAACATGTCTCAACCCTTTCGTATAGAAAGAAATTAGATACCAACATTAACCACTACCACCACCGTCGTTCATTTGACATTGCAAAGTTCATTCGAGGAAACTGGAGTAGCTTATCATTAATGTCACTCATTTGATATGGTAAAGTTCATTGATTGAAGCAGGGACAATTTTACATTGATGCTCCTTTATTTGATACAGTAAAATTCATTGCAGGAAAATAGAAGAATCTGACGTTGTTGAAACTGAAACCGACCTTCGCCTAGGGCTTCGCTGCTCCGGGTGACCACTCCACCACCACCACGGGGTGCATCACGCTGGTCTCGAGCCGAGAACGACACAACTCTTCCTGCATCACGTGGGGTTGCACGTGCATCACGAGGGGTTGCAGGTGCATCACGTGAGGCTGCAGGTGCATCATGAGGGGCTGCACGTGAGTCTCCCACACCACTGCCAGTAACACCCCTGGCATCAAGAGCTGGTGCCGAGAGTGCTTGGGAACCATTGATGGCAACATCAGCGGTGCCATTTGAAGGTGGCGCTGTTACGGGTGCAGGTGGGGCAATTATGGGTGCTGGTGGGGCTGTTACGGGTGCAGCTGGGGCTGTTGCGGGTGCAGGTGGGGCTGTTGCGGATGCAGGTGTGGCTGTTGCGGATGCAGGTGGGGCTGTTACCGGTGCAGGTGGGGCTATTATGGGTGCAGGTGCGGCTGTTACAGGTGCACGTGGGGCTGTTACGGGCGTAGGTGTACGCTGGGTTTGGCCAGTGACCAGCGTTGACGCCACCACCGTGGCGGTCAAGCACAGAAGGACGGAACAAATGTGCTGTTGTGAGAAAAGATGATATTTATTCCATAAACTAGTTTAAACGGTATGCCAAAATTGAAACGATTCGATATTTTGTTTAAATAAATATTCCACAAGTGGATGACGAATCCTAATCCTTCCCAAAAGTACCCGCCATTAAAATATTCTAGTACTTGTGCACTGGTGAAATTCGGATCACCGATATGGTTATTAGGCATCCTTGTGAGCGTCACAGACACACCAACCAACAACTGTGTACTACTCGTATTATGTAGAGGATAAATTTTTAGGTTGCTGTGTACATACCGTCTGTAACATAACAGGGCTCTGTAGTATATTTACTTCCTTTGTAACGTTCTATTGCCACCTTAAAAATGCGTAGCGTCGTTAGTAGCGTCGAAACTCATTGCGTCTCTACATTAAATTCGTCTAGACTACCATGCAATGTTAATTTCGTCCTCGCATCCCCATTAATTGGGCATTCTGCCCATGACAATAAAAGTTGCATTGTGTTTAACGCTTACTGAACGAGTCTAGCATTGCGAGAACAGAGTAAATGTGACAAGTATTTCATCAACGCATTATCATTCTGAATCTAAAAAACGCATCCAAATATGCGCTTTTTCAAGGTTATTTTTTCATTTTTTAAACTAAAAAAATCTAAGTGTTTACAGACTAGATTTGCCCTCTAGTCTTTCGCCGGAGATATGAAGATATCTTTGCGATCTTTTCCTTTTTAATTACGCTACAATCAAATAGTCTCCTGACACATGAATTAGAAGTTTTTGCAACCTACCATTATGACGGATATCAGCGTGGCAACTGGCTACCTCTACTGCTCAGTCCAGCTTTATATAAGCAGTCCCAGGCCTCGGTATTCAGGATACTTACATCAACCAAATGTATTTAACGTGACAACTTCCTCGTGATCAAAATGGCACGGAATTTCGCTCATGGTTTTCCTTCCGGCACCGGCGGCTAATTTTCGTCTCTCGCACGCCTCTGTTGAGGCGACAGTTCTGCTTCAAGAAGCAGAACCTTCGCCTTCATTCAATATGCGCTTTTTCTAGGTATTATTTTTATTACTAAAATAAATCTAAATGTTTACAGAGTAGATTTATCCTCTCATCTTCCGATGAAAGGATGCTCAGTCGTTCCAAGATGAGACAGTATCGTGGCAATGGAGACCCTCGTTTTCTTTCCATTGAGGCAATGGAAACGCAATTTTCCCCTTGAGGAGGTGAATTTACCAACCTCTAAGATGGGTGGAGATACTTTTTTCCTTTCAGTGGTGGAGATGCTTTGCCTCTTCACTAATGGCCGTGAGCATACTCCGTCTCTAGCTCTCTCTCTTTTGGGGTGCAGGAGATGCCTTGCCTTCCCCCTCTCCACTTAGAACAGTAGAAATGCTCCGTATCTCTCCCTTAGGGCAACAGAAATGCTCCGTATCTCTCCCTTAGGGCTACAGAAATGCTCTGTATCTCTCCCTTAGGGCCACAGAAATGCTCCGTATCTCTCCCTTAGGGCTACAGAAATGCTCCGTCTCTCCCTTAGGGCTACAGAAATGCTCCGAATCTCTCCCTCAGGGCTACAGAAATGCTACGTATTTCTCCCTTAGAGCTACAGAAATGCTCTGTATCTCTCCCTTAGGGCTACAGAAATGCTCCGTATCTCTCCCTTAGGGGCAATGAAATGCTCCGTATCTCTCCCTTAGGGCTACAGAAATGCTCCGTATCTCTCCCTAAGGGCTACAGAAATGCTCCGTACCTCTCCCTCAGGGCTACAGAAATGCTCAGTTTCTCTTTCTCAAAGCTACGGAGACACTCTGTCTCTCCTTAGAGATATGGAGATGCTCTTTCTCTCTCTCGCTTGAAATGGGGGAGATGCTCGGTCTCTTCTTTTTCGTGTCGTTAAGATGCTTTTTCCTCTTTATTTGTAAGTGGGGGGGAAATGCTGTGTTGCTTTTCCTTCCATGGAGTGCTTGGAGCTATGTTGAAGTCCGATATTTGTTCTCCATTGTGTTGAGAACAATGAACAACATATCAAAATCAAGAAATGGGACTTTCTGATCTTTTTAATTATAAATTTTACGAATATCAGTAACTCGAAAAAACTCAACTTCCTATTTACTGCCATTCACGAAAGAAACTTATCATCTGCCGTAGTTACTAAGCTGTTTTGAGTAAAGAATAGAGAGCAGCTTGCAACAAGGAATTTTAATGAAAAAACTATGTGTTTTAACCAAGTTAGATTGGCCAAAGTATTTCTGTCTCGACTTTAAATCTTTTGAGATTCATGCTATCTGATTCACATTGCTCGTTCATGTAATGCCTTCTTATAATTTCATTTAGCTTTACGTAGGTTTAAAAAAAATATGACTGGCTCATTAAAAAACCCACGACTATCTGGTTTGAGAGAAAGTGACAAGTTGAAATAGTTAACTAGAGAAAAACTTTCGTTCTAAACATCGAGTGGTAATACATTCATTGTTCATTATTCTAAACCAAACACGCGAACTTGAAAGCCTTATCATCTAAAGCCTTATCTTAAGAAAATAAAATATTTTTATTTAGGGTTTTCATGTTTTTTCTGGTTTTTAGCGCAAGGGAAATTTTTCGAAAATTCTACAATTTCTTACCGGTCAATTCTACACATCCAGTTATTTTGCGCAGGCTTTGAAATCAATTGTTTGTTTAAAATAAATTGTTTGATCGGTGTACAGTTGACACTGCTTTGTTTTCTCAACTCGATACCAGCCGTATTTTCTCCATCACCCTCTCTCCCGCAGTTCTTAAGAACATACTATGTATATAAATGTTCAATGTTTTAAAATTTTTCTCAAAATGAGTTGCTCAGGAAATGAGCAGAGTGACATTTTTTCATCTTCACTTCAATGAATGATCGTACAGAGCACATGCTCAATCTACTTTATAATAGTGTGGTTAACACTAACGTGAATTAAATGTTTCTTTGACTAATAAACTTTTCATTAAAACTGAAAATATATTATGTAAAGGATAATAAAGAAACAAAACACGACCACTTTTCTGTCGCTTCTCTTTCCAGCAAAATCATTCATAAATTCATAGGGATGATGTTCATAAAACTACGTTGATGGTGTTAGATTATGCGATTAACGTCAGAGAACGCAACTAATTTAGTAATGACTTCAGATTGAGCATTCAACATCTGTTCCCAGGATGTCGTGTGTTTTTGTGGCACGACGTCGCAATGTGTTTTTTTATCAAATAATTCAGCTCAATGACTGCCTAAAGTTGCGTACCTCAAGCTTATGCAAGAAAAAGTGCCGCCATGACCTGAGCTCATCTTGCTTCTATATGACCCTGATTTGACTGCCCGTTCCTATACAAATTGCTATAGGCCTCGAGCATCTTCAGTAGGTCTCGCTATTTTAATTGGCGGAGAAAATCGGAAGCAAGGTCACAAGTGCCTCTTCTGCTGACCCGAGGTGACGGTGTGAGGTACCCACATCAGCCAGTGTGGCGACGGCAGCGGGAGGGGAAGGTGTCGATTTGTAACAGCCGATGCTAATAAGGAATTCTATGAAGCATGGTGAGGCCAGGCTCATTTTAATTTTTTAATACGCTGTGTTTGCATGATTACTAATTTTTTTAGGAATCAAGTAGAATGTATAAAATTTGTCTGTGTTTGTTGGATTGAGTAAAATAGTAATATATATAGTTTTTAAATAACGACTCTAACTGATGGTTCAATTACTTATTTCCATATATACCTTTTGAGCTCATGCATAAAATTGCACGTAGACGTACCTTTGAAACATGGATTACGACAGGACGTCCATGAATTCTAAGGTTTATAGTAAATAAGTTTTAAGAAAAATTGCATCTTCAGGTATTGTTGCACAACATGATCAAAGTTCACAACTCTTTACGAATTGCAATAAAAATCTTAGCCGAATTATAATGTTAACAAAAAAACTGAGTAGCTTCGGTTGTACAAAGTACTGTTTACGATCAATTTTTTTTCTACATGCACACATACTATTTGTAACTTTAAAAATTTTTTAAGCTATAAATCTTCCACCCAAAGGAGTGGTTTAATACAGATGATTTTTCCGTGTAAAAATTCAATTTTACTTGAAAAAGGTCACATATGTAGCTAAACACGTTTCATTGTACATTTCTTCTTTTCTAAGTATTTTCGGCATGCAAACGCTTTAAAATAACAATTGAAAACTGTTCTGAACGATCAAATAAGTAGATGCATGCTAAGAAATCTACTTATTTGATCTAATACTTATTTGTAACTACTGTGCTAAGTCTTGAGTGGAAACTCAAAGAATTAAATATTAATTCTGTTCAGTAGGCTACAGAAAAACTTGTCACTCTCCTCATAGTAACCAAATGGGTGAAGATGAGGGTGCGCTGATCTGTGTTCGATACGAATCAAGCAATGTGGGCTCAACGATTTGTGCGAGAGGCGAGTTAGGAGAGATGGTAAGTCGAGCAAGTCTATTATATGACATACCTTCAAGTCTACTATATGACATGCCTTCAAGTCTACTATATGACATGCCATCAAGTCTACTATATGACATGCCTTCAAGTCTACTATATGACATGCCTACAAGTCTACCATATGACATGCCTACAAGTCTACTATATGACATGCCTACAAGTCTACTATATGACATGCCATCAAGTCTACTATATGACATGCCATCAAGTCTACTATATGACATGCCATCAAGTCTACTATATGACATGCCATCAAGTCTACTATTTGACATGCCTTCAAGTCTACTATATGACATGCCTACAAGTCTACTATATGACATGCCATCAAGTCTACTATATGACATGCCATCAAGTCTACTATATGACATGCCTACAAGTCTACTATATGACATGCCTACAAGTCTACTATATGACATGCCATCAAGTCTACTATATGACATGCCTTCAAGTCTACTATATGACATGCCTACAAGTCTACTATATGACATGCCTACAAGTCTACTATATGACATGCCATCAAGTCTACTATATGACATGCCATCAAGTCTACTATATGACATGCCATCAAGTCTACTATATGACATGCCATCAAGTCTACTATATGACATGCCATCAAGTCTACTATATGACATGCCTTCAAGTCTACTATATGACATGCCATCAAGTCTACTATATGACATACCTACAAGTCTACTATATGACAATTGTACTATTTGACATGCCTACAGAATCAGGCGAATCAATAAACCTCTTCGTCCATATCTGATATCCTCCTTTCAAACAATTATCTTTCCTTCAGCTTCGAGACTAAATTTCCCAAACTATTTCATTTCCATAAAAAGTGTCAGCCCCGCCATGAAGACTTTCGTGTAAGTAATTTCTACGTGTAGTAATGGATGGAGACAGAAATTTTAGTAACTTGCTCCTTGAGAATAAACATAATTAATGCAGGACAAATCGGCCCTGAAAAAATACAACATTTTTATCATGGTACAGACTGAGTTTCACAACTGTTACCGGGATTTTATTTTCATTTTTCTCTCAATATCATTCTCTAACGAAAATTTTTATTCTCCATAAGCACGGAGTTATTTTTATGATTAATTTAAAATTAGAAGGAGTGAATATATAATTTTTCGCCGAGCTAGTGAGTTTTAAAACTTTTGGTTACTTATTTTTATCCAGGTTTATTTTCCGAAGTTGATTTAAACTCAAGGAATGCCTGAAGTATTTACAGTACATCTGCAGTGTACATCAGGCACAACTATTGACCACTCGTATGAAATGTGTGTGCCTCGCAGAAAAATGGACAAACACTTAACATTCAAATGCACAAAAGAAAATTCACAGTTGACAGTTCAACTTCGCCTTCAGAAAATCGTGTGTGCAATCAAAAGAGGTGGAATCCACAAAGTGCAATAATATTATAAGAGATACAATCTTGTGCAATCGGCTCAGGTATAATTATGCAATTTTCCTTGTATAATCCTATGTATAATTATACATTATACATAAAAAATGGGCTAAAATCCCAATCAAATTGAAGTCTATGACACATTTACATTTTGCCCGCATTTATTATTCCTATTCATACTCGATGCTTCAAATTATTGTTACATTCATGTGGTCTTTGGAGTAAAAACCCCAATGAACGCACACATGTGTAAAAAACATGAGTTTTTAATTTATTTCAAACGGATAAGGAGGCATTGGTTGTGTGACTTCAACACATCAAAGTTGCTTCGCGTGTCTTTTGCTGGGAGAACGCGTGAAAGATTAATTCATCTTTTTTTCAACATGGTATGGCACAAAATAATGTACGGTTGAAGGGTCAACATTTTTTCAGCTCAAAATTATGTCTAATAATCTTAATTCAAAAAATTTTGGTGAAAGGATATTTCAAATAAGGCAGAAAATAAGATAATAAGAGAGTCCATTAAATATGAAAAATTGAAATGAGACTAAGAAATATTGAATCAGCTGAGAGAATAAGAAAGATTAAATAAGGAAGATTGATGCGAGAAAGATCAGAGTCTCTTTAATAAGAGAATCAATTGAAGAAATGGGTATGAAATACAGTCATGGGTCGACGTGCGCATCAACACGAGTTGTGAAGTTCTGATGCATTCCGACGCTATGGTGTGCGCCGTCTTCCTGAATTTTATTCTCGTTGCATGTAAATCTACTTAATTAGCATACAATGTTCCATTGTTTGTCAAGTCCTAAATATCGTACGACAAAATTTCCCTTGATTGTCGGAATTTCAACTCAATTAATCGGAAAAAATTGGAATTCGAAGAATTCGAAGTTTTAAATTATTTAAAAATTAAAAAAATTTAAAATGGTACAACGTAAATTACAAATTTAACATCAGGATAAAAGCTCTGAATTTAATTTAATTTGTAACTAATTAACGCATCCAGTTAATGAGGGCAGCGTTGTTATCAAATGATGATAAGAACAGAAGATAATTATGCAGTGATAAATATTTACATTGTATATATTCATCGACTCCATTGCTCATTAATATGCAAAATTCAGGTAATAAATTAACCCGAAATATTTTGGGAATGCTACTCTATCAGAATAAGAATTTTACGAGAATTCTACCTCCTAACATTCACTAAATGTGACTGAGATTAGAATAATTTTCATATTTGGTAAGAATCAACTGCCTAACAACTCATTGTTAAAAATCAATCATAAAAATAAAAAATACACAGTTTGCGTATCCTGCACCCGGTAATAATTTCGTTGAGCAAGCTGGTGAGATAGTCCTTCAGGAATACCTTCAAAAATCCTTCAGGGATGCTTTAAAAAATCCTTCAAAAATGCGTTCAAAAAATCCATCAAAAAACGTTCTAGAAATCTTTCAAATGAGTTATGAGAATCCATCAAATAAATTTAAAAAATCCCTAAAAAATGCGTTCAAAAACATTCAAATGAGCTCAAAAAAATTCATCAAATGCGTTCAAAAAATCCTTTAAATGCCTTTAAAAAAATCCCCCAATAATGCCCTCATAGTTCCAGCTGATGACCTCCCCCACCACAAGTAGGCGCGCGATGAAATCGAGCAAATTTACGATGCTGTCCGGCGAGATCCTTGCGCGCTAATCTCCAAACTTGTCCTCTCCTTCAGCTCCTGCAGACAAGGTCGCGGGATGTGCAGGTCGTGTGCAAACTACTTTTACTTTCCGGTATGACAACCCCGGTGTCGGCAGTGCGCCTCTCTCCCTAGTTCAAAAGTAATGGCTCGATAGTTAAAAAGTGATGACTCACTGGTTTAAAAGTGATGACTCGACAGTTTAAAAGTGATGGTTTCCTAGTTCAAAAGCAACGGAATCCCACATCAAAAGTAATGGTTCCTTAGTTCAAAAGTAGTGGCTCCCTAATTCAAAAGTAATGGTTCCCTAGTTCAAAAGTAATGGTTTACAGGCCATTTGAGCTAACATAAAAAAGTTTACCTCTGTGAAAGTCTAATCAATTGTAATTTTTGGACTCACTTAGAAACTGAATCTGATAAGTAAGTCTAACTGTTCAAAAAAAAAAATAATTAAGAAATACTCACTTGGTCATATTTGACTTCTAATTTTGGGACAGCAATTACAGCTGAACATTTTTGTACCAAAATTTAATTGTGCTCCACCGACATATTTTTTGAAATTTCATCATAATACTTTTTTAAATGCTACCAATTATGTTTTACTTCATGATCATCATCGATAACTAAATAGTCATCGAATGCATCAAAATTAATAAAACTTTAATTTGCGCTGTCAAATTATTTTCACGTTTTTCTCCTAAAAACTAATTACTTCTACATTTTGTTGCCCAAGTTGAGAGCAATTAAGTAGTGAAGCATGCGAGTATGTGTGCGTAATTACAGGTTAGTTTTGATAATTGTAGAATTTTTTTTCGTGAGAAAAGCTTCCTGGAGTTTTACGAACTTCTCATCAGTGAGACAAAACCGGTTTTACTTTAGTTTAATTTTAGCTTGCGTGTTAGACTTTGGTTCAAATTTCTAAAATAAAGAAGGGCCTCAAATATTCATCAAATTTCTAAAATGAAGAAGCGCCTCAAGTATTCAACGTATGAAAATTTTGAGGATTTTAAGTCTCTCATCTAAAATTATTTACACTCACTCGCTTACAAGGACATCAGCCTAATGAATTCCTCTAGTCTCACAATCGTCCATGTTTTGAAAAAAAATTATCTTTCCAAAATAAAATTGACCAGTTCGGCACTTTTATCAGCTAAGTAAGTTTAATTGGTTCGTTGTTAGAATTCCGATTCTACTGAACTTCTTCAATAGTCTCAATTCAATGGAGGGTCTTTTTTGTCTCACTGATGAAAACGTGGGTGGGTAAAATTCAAGGAAGCGTTTTCTCTCGAAACAATTCAATAATTATAAGAAATAAGCTATAATTACGCATTACTAAAGTTGAGACTTTCTGACACTGAGGTAGGTAACTAGAGTTGTGACCTCCTGCCACTGAGGTAGGTAACTAGAGTTGTGACCTCCTGACACTGAGGTAGGTAACTAGAGTTGTGACCTCCTGACACTGAGGTAGGTAACTAGAGTTGTGACCTCCTGACACTGAGGTAGGTAACTAGAGTTGTGACTTTCTGCCACTGAGGTAGGTAACTAGAGTTGTGACCTCCTGCCACTGAGGTCACTGAGATCTCACACACTGCTTGTTAGGTCAGTAATTATTCATCGCACATCGCATCAGTGTTTTGTTCATTCTTTATTTCTGAGATCTCCTTCCGTTTGATGTAGAAAGTAACGCGCTGATGAGGCGCATTAATGCCACGCTCATGAGTAACGCGTCTCTATAACGCTTAACACACTAGAGAAACGCTAACGCGCTACTGTGACGTTCTAACGTAATGCTCTCGTAGAAGCTTTAATGTATCGCGTTAGTGTAACGCTCTCACACAGATCTGACGCTTGTTTGTAACGCACTAACTTATCATTCTCACGTAACGCACGAAATAAATATTTGAGTGTAAATAACGCGTTACCATATCACTCAAATATAACGCTCTAATGTTACGCTCAAATGTAACGCTCAAATTTAACTCTCTAATGTAACGCTCTATTGTAACGCTCTGATGTAACGTGCTAACACAACACTCAAACAAAACTCCCTAATGTAACGCTCTCACGTAAAGCGTCAATATACCGCCCAAACATAACGCAATTACGTAGCGCTTTAAAATAACGCAGTAAACATCAGCTGCAAATTTTTAATCATTAATCATTAATTAATTTAATCATTCACATTAATCATTAAGTTAACGAAGCAACAACACCAACAAATGCACAAAGTGCTGCATTGTTTCTTCCACTCCACAAGAACACACACAGCGCACAACACTTGTGTAAAGTCATTTATTTTCATGTATTAATGTTTTTTCCATTTTTTCGTGTGTGGAATTTTCCTGAGCGCTAAAAGTGAAAGTGAATAATTGTCGGTGATATTCAATAAGAATAATTTTGTTGGCTTGAATAGGACAACATGTGCTCATGATTGAAGGTGAATATTGATGAGATTTTACCCCTCTGATCCCTGGATTATGTTTATTGAAAAGTCGAAGTCGAGTTACGAAATCAGGAAAAATACACACAAGAGCATGCAATACTTGAAATGTACGTATCGATGTAAGAAACTATGAGCTAAAGTCAGCATCAAAATATAGAATAACAAAAATCTAAATGTTATTATTATTGTAATTCATCAAACAAACTGATGTACTCGTGAGTATTTGAGCAATGGTGTGAATAATTTCTTTATTGAAAAGTCGCATACAAACGCACGCAAACATGCAATAACGAACAAACTCCACAGGCTGCCTCACTTCACTCACGAGAATCACAAAACCAAATTATAAAAAAGCAGAACCGGACAGTCCTGTCCCGCAGGGGCTGATTCTACTCTCCAATGGCCAGACCTTCAGACATTTTTGTCGTAGTGACTACGCAGCCAGGGGCAGATGTTCCTATGTTTACTTGGCTACGCTACGTGCTTCTTTGGCCAAATTTCCCAGTTTTGAGCTAATTTCGAATGAGATTGAAGCACTCAGTGTCTAGCAACCTCACAGGATCGCTAAATGAAAAAGTTCACTGAGGTAAAAAAATACATATCGTAGCCAAATCGACTTAAGAAGTTTCGCTGCCAGCTGCTCTGCTGCCGCTACGCAAATCATTTGAAAACTCGGCCCCTTGTAGCGCGGCCTCTAATGTATAATTATACCTGAGCCGATTGCGCAAGATTGCATCTCTTATAATTGCACCTGGTGGATTCCACCTCTTTTGAATGCGCGTGCGATTCTCCGAAGGCGAAAATCATTATTGCCAGAGACTCGCGTCTAGTCGTTGGGTAAACTCATAAAGCCACCAATAATTCACGCAGGGAAAAATGAATACGTTTCAGTTGGTAATTCTAAGCGGATTTGCTGCACATAGATCTTAGAGGATTTCTATTGTTCAAAAAAAATTTGTATATTTTTCAATGATACAAATTGACCAAAGATTGTAATCCCATGAAATTAAGATATGTTGACATTCAAAGATTTAAAAACCTTATCTAAAGTAAAGGATGTAATCGATCATAAATTAAAAGCTGTGATCTAAATTAGAAGACGCAATCGAATATAATTTAAAAGATTTTGTCTAAATTAAACGACATGATCGATCATAAATTAAAAGATATCTAAATTAATAGACGTAATCGATCATCGATTAAAAGATTTTGTCTAAATTAAAAGCCGCAATCAATCAAAAAATGCGCCTTGGTTGCATTAACGTGAGTGTACATAGAACAAAGCAATTTAAGGAGAAAATCCTGTACACACCGGTAATGAACACACGAAGTGTGCTGCAATTAATGCTCGTAGTTGACAAAGAAATTTAAAATTGAGGCGTAATAGCACTCGCAGATGTTGATAAGTTCAAACGATAATTTGTGAAAGTAACATATTTCATCGTTACGGCATTTAATTCGACAATTTCTCAACGAATTGGCATATTCTNAGGCGATTAAAACGTGTTCCAGGCACCCAAAGGGTACAAATCAGGCGATGAAGAGGTCCCAATGCTCAGCTGAAGATACTTTTTTGCTACAGACGTGTTCTTCAAACTCTTTGGCTCTTAATCTTGTTGAAGGCAGGAAATGAATAGAAATAGTGTACTTTGCATGTTAATAATAGGGTGCATATTTCTTCAGAAGTATTACTTACTGCTTGAGCATGTGTTTAAAACTAACTTGAATCTAGTAGGCTTTTTTATGATGAAGTCAGTAATTTTTACGTCTAAAATTACATCGAAAGTAATATTTGGAAATTACTCAGCTTCAGCCCCCCCCCTCAGTGGCGATCCCTCGCTCCCTCTGTACAGTACGTCCCCCAAAAACCCGAACCGAGTATTTATGCCCGTATCAGTAATACCATCGTAAGAATACCCGTATCAGTAATACCATCGTAAGAATACCCGTATCAGTAATACCATCATAAGAATATCATAAGCATTTCTTGTCAAGCAAAATTATGATGGTATTACTGATACGGGTATTAGTATGATGGTATTACTGATACAGGTATAAATACTCGTTTCCAGCTTTTGCGGGACATATGGTATTTTACTCACTACATGCATTTACATGCATTTTCAAAGAAAGGACAACTTTGCTTACATTCGCACATTTTCTATTAATTTCTTGCACCAACAAAAATATGAGCTCCTAGGATACCTATTCACCAACTCAGGATCTTTACGTTAAGATATTTTTAAAAAATAATTATGTTTTTTTTGTGTCGACTTGATGGGAAATGAAGTGCTTTTCTTTTCTTGCAGATGTGGCACGGGAAGGCAGCGTTGGAGGCGGTCTTATTCAGCGTGAGTGAAAGTCCTTCCTAGTCTGACTTTTTCGCCTTTGTATCCATAATTTTAATCGCCCGATGCATAAGCAATATTTGGGCAGCTAAAATCATAGATGCCCTCGATGCATTTGCTATATTTTGATAGGTTAAAATCATATATACCCCGGGGCAAAATTTAGACTGCTTGTAGTGGTTAATTAGAGAGCGCGTGTAGTGGTTAAAGAGCGCGTGTAGTGGTTAGAGAGCGCGTGTAGTGGTTAGAGAGTGCGTGTAGTGGTTAGAGAGCGAGTGTAGTGGTTAGAGAGCGCGTCTAGCGGTTAATTAGAGAGCGCGTGTAGTGGTTAAAGAGCGCGTGTAGTGGTTAGAGAGCGCGTGTAGTGGTTAAAGAGCGCGTGTAGTGGTTAAAGAGCGCGTGTAGTGGTTAGAGAGCGCGTGTAGTGGTTAAAGAGCGCGTGTAGTGGTTAAAGAGCGCGTGTAGGAGTTAGAGAGCGCTGTCGCTGGAATTTGTTCTGCTTTGCTTTAATCTGAATTATATGGTATTCTTCAACGATTTTTAAAATCTTTTTTAAACTTTCAACTCAGGTTTTGCATGCAGGTGTGAGAATTTTTTAAAATCGATTTAATTTACCAATCACGTTTGGAGTAAGGGTTTTTCACGGAATGTAACTTGAATGCAATGTTCGCTTCGTGACAGGTAGCACTGATCCAGCTGAGCCATCTGCTGCCGGTGGCAGCTGGCGCTGAATTTTCTTGCCGCGACCGGCTGTGGGGCTTCTACGCTGACCCCCTCTACGACTGTCAGGTGGGTGCTGGTGCCTGTCTCTTTCGTACGCCCGTCTCGTGCCTTCATTCGTACGCCAGTCGCGTGCCTTCATTCATACGCCTGTCTCGTGCCTTCATTCGTACGCCTGTCTCGTGC
>JACJUY010011465.1:14260-34743 GCA_014220935.1 Platorchestia sp. MABIK
ATGTGTTCTTTGAAGTTCACTGCCGAGTGGCAGTTCCTTTCTCATCCTGACATCGGTGACTGCCTGATGCCGGCGCCAGTTCAGTGACGGTGGTTGTGTCAACGGTAATATGAGGACAAAAATTTGGACCTTAAAGGGTTAAACTAACTAATAATCTAATCTAATCTTGTTTTGAAATTAATTTTTAAATTACTCAAATGAAAGAATGAGTAAGGGAAATTTCGCTGTTGAAATGTTTATGGTTTCGGCATTAACACAAATTTACGGGTCGTTTTCTTTCAGCAGCCGGTATTTACCACACATGTTTGGAATTCAATGATAAGTGTGTTTTCGTTTTTAATATGTATTGTACTCATTGCCTTCATGATGAATCGACACTTCTTACGTAATAGGAAATAAAGATTACTCCAGGTGCTCAGAAGCTGCTCTGATAAGTTACAGAAGTTTTATCCTTCACCAATTAATTTTCTCACTAGTTTCATGTTAGATATTGTCGTATTTCCTGATCACCACATGGCATTAGTCCTAGTTAATGAAATATTGGCAGATTTAATAGTGATAAAATAACTTTGACCACTCGTTGTATGGTGTGCTTGAGCTGGAATGTTTAGTTTTATTTAACTTAATGAACGACTGATAAATCGCAGGTGTCCATGCATCAATCCAGTCTCGTGCGCTATAGTGATTTTCCTTTTAGGAAAAAAATGTAAGGTTCCGAGCTAAGAGTAAGGGAGCAAGTTTTTAAAAGAAAGGGATTTTGTTATGTTAAGGAACACCTTTTTTTCGGGTCACTTCTGTCCTGTTTTTCAGCACCTTCTACGTCTTCAACTTATATCTTGTTTTATGGACTTTTTTGTCAAGTTACTGTTTCTCTGCAACTTGTGCGCATATTCCGTGTTCCCTTATCTGCACACTAAATGGTGTTTCCTCCTTCCTCTCTTTGGATTGCCTTTGTTGCAGATAGGGAGGCGAAAGCTAACATCTAAACTAAACTACAGAGATTATCCTTGAATGTTTCTTGTGCTCCAAGTCCTCGAAGGATAGTTATTACTCACGCATTGTTGACCTTCGCTATAAGGAGTGAAGTATGGGGGAAATGTGGTTCGCAACATTTGCAGAGAAAGTGACTCGGCTAAATTTCTAGTACGATTGTATGGCAATTATTTAAGCAAAGGAGTCGTTTTGTGTTTGTTCGCCAGCCTAATCTGTTTGCCCTCAAATTAATGAGTTGTTTTGGACGTCACTCGGTTTCTGTAAAATTAACCTTTTTCCATGAGTGACCGTGTCTGCGTTTTGTCAGTCGGATTTTATCTCATCGCGGAATGAAAACATTCTGATTTCTTACGGAAGTAAACTGTTACTGAATTATAAAGACTTGTGAGCTTTCAAAAACATAGGATTTAGCTGGAAATCAATTATTATGTGGGCTTTTTCATGAATACACTTACAGAATGGCGACCAAATTCTACCCGGACGATACCTCATCGGGACGATCCGGTGGTTCACGACTGGTTGGGGCAAGCAAGGGTTGGCTGAAAAAGGACCTCCTACCGGAAAGCTGTTGCTCGACAAGTGAGCTGCATTTCATCTCTGAGCGGCTCCACTGACTGAGTCATGAAAACTCCGGATAAGCTACTGAACTAGTATCAGTTAATACAGATTTGATTGTAGTAGCACTCAGGCGTTAGCAGAATAGCTGTAAATAAGTGTTCTCTCGAAAGTAATATCAGTAGTGTGGTGTAGTTTTAGTTGTTATGAAAAGGTTTAGCTCATTGTAGTGAAGTTCACGCAACGTTGTTCAAGTTAATATGCAAACTAAGCCGCCGTTTAAAATGAAGCTTAGTCAACCCTAGTCAGAGAATAATGATATTCTATGGGCCCCGTGATGAAATTCAGGGTTGGTTCATTAATATTTTCTAACCAATTAAATTTTACTTGAACCTGAACAGAACCCGTCAACTCAAATAATTATTTATTCGATGTTACTCCATCTTATGTCTCAATATGTAAAAAAAGTGAACCTGAACAATCATAACAAATTCACTCAAATCTCACTTAAAATAACTTAACCTAACTTCATCCATCGTGAACTAAAGTGTTCGGACCTGAACTCGGTAACTCCTGGTTTTTACTCTCGTAAACTATCGACTCGATTAAAAGTTTTTAATATTGCAGTTCGTGAAATCAATAAACCTGAACTTATATAACCTAATCTAACATAATCTAACCTAAATTTACTTAGAATAAACTAATTTTCCTAACCTATAGGAACATCTTTCCACCATATACTATTTGAACCTATAACCGTGAACATGTGCTTTTTGCTCTCATTGCTGTAAAACAATTGAAATTTCTTACGTTTCAGTTAATAAAATCAAGGAAGTTAAATCTTCGGCGTAATGCTTAAATTCTGATTTCGTATAACGATTTAACAAGATTTCAAAACTAGATACCAACCCTCCCTAAAGGGAGCTTGAATTTACATTTGTTGAAACCGTTAAGAGGAACTTCTGATCCGCGACAAAATTTCCCTTTGTAACCCTGTGCTATATGATTGTGGAATGATTGCTTTATTATAAGGACTTTACCAAATTTTCATCCCATATTTAGGCATATATTCCAATTTTGTTACCGAAGTGAATGTCGAAAAATCGATTCTAGCAATAAATTTCGTCGAGTGATTGATCTTCACATCAGTTATCGCGAAAGAGCTTTAATTGCTACTTGTTATTTCTCTTGAAATTGAGTAGATTGATATTGCTATTGAATGATGAACATTTTTTGTTTTTCCAGCTTTAGGGGACGCATCCAGCCCTGTTTTCCACCCTGGTCCACAATGTCCGAGAGTCAACTTGGTTGACAACGATTCGAGCATAAGCAGCTGCTCGTCCAATCACTAATCCTTTCATGGTAAATGTGCAAATGTTTTTCATTCAATTTCTCAGCACTTTTTTTTTAAATTAGTTGGCATCTCTCTCTTCAAGTCATCGCTTGCTGCACATTCCTCTCGATAATTTGCAGAAAATTTGCGAGGTTAGTCAATTTATGTGAGTTCATTTCCAAATGTGTCATAATCTAGACCGAACCTCATCTTATTCGTCTTATGTATCCAAGCTAGTCCTAAAGTAAACATATTCATGCAATGATAATATGTAATAATTACAATTTTTTTTTTAATGTTGAGGCTCGCATTCGACTGTACTTTTTTCACATGTTTCGTCTCGGGCACTTCGGTGCGTAAAAAGTATTGTTAGAAGAAATATTGTGGGCTCTCAAACGTTTCAGAAAATCACTCGATGAAAATGATAATAACGAGGAATATTAAGTCATTCTGCCACACGCTAGGATGAATTCGGACAACATGCAGGGGTATATTTGCGTTTCAAAATAATGAATGAGTTAAGCACGAGTTTGAGAGTAAAATTGGGGCGAATTTTAATTATTGAGAACGTGCTAACGTTCATTTAGGTTTGCAAGTGTATATTTCACTAAGACAGATAGTTGATTGGTTCTCGGTGGACCTAGTGCTTTAGTTCGTGTTCAGAGATCTTCGAGGTCATTCTTCCAGCCCGTGCTAAGTTTTGACTGCTTAATGAGAAATGGTTTGTCGAATGAATTTTTTCAATTTTAAATGACGTCTTCAAAATTGCATAGCATAATTGCTTTAGAATTGAAGTAATCACTCGAGATTGTAAAAGGCATAGCGTAGGACCTCGTGACGCGAGCTCAACTAATTAATTTAGATTAGGTATTCTTCTCCTCGCTAATGATAATTGAAGAGGTTTTTGATAGACCAGAGCTACCTCAGCTACCAGAGTTGCAGCCTTTTCATAGTGCAACTCCCCCGCCCCGTGCCAAGTTTTCGTAATTTAGTTCATGCAGGAAAACAGTAGTTTGAGACATTTTAGAGCGCATGGGACGCTAGTGAGGTCCGATAGAATTAGTTTCGCGATTCAATTTTGCACACATTTATCACAGGAAATTGGTCTAAAAATTGGGATGAATTTTGAAAGCGCTTTCAAAAACGCGTCTCACGCCTATCAAAGTGAGAAAATTTGACTCCATCGAAGATTTAAAAATGTGTACGTGACCGTGAATAATCTCGCCCAAATATCTAAGGAGTGACATAGTGATGACATTCGCTCAAATGATGCCCTAAAAGGGGTGATTGAGTCAATTCAGGTCAGATTCTGAAATAATAATCTCCAACCACTGAAAGCAGAAACTGTTGAGAAAAAATGTATACAGATAAATAAGAATAACAAGAAAAATTCAGGTCTGCCAAGTGTCACATTTCGATCGTTAGTAACGATGCTTCACACAAATGATACAAACAATGTAAAAGCCACGGTTCTGTGTTCCCTTACCACGGCATACTTTTCTAACAATNTAGCCACGTTGGTTTTCCTTTTTATCCTGAAAGTGAGATTTCCCAGAAATCAATCTATTTCATTTAATTGTGTAATATCCGTCACATTAGTAACTATTAAACCAACAATTATAGTTTTAACTCTCAAAAACACAATACAGAAGACAAAACTAATAAAGATCAGCACTCGACGCCACGTTCACACTATACATGCATTCAGCGCGATCCAGCCAACAACACACAAGTACGCACACGTTTAGCCACCCGGCCCCGCCGACTGTCGACCAGTAGGGTTGCCATTCACAAAAATATTAAAAGCCAAGATTACCATGTAAAAAAAGCCAAGATTGGCAAAAAAAGAAGAATGTCTAGATCGTAAATAACACTCCGAATTGAAGGGTGGAAAGGTTTAGTGGACTACTTGCATTTTTCTGGTCGAAAAAAATGAACTAGACTAGTGGACTCTAGACGAGTACGACAGTGTGACAGCGAAAGTCATTGGTAGCATGCATTTGTAGACTACTCAACTCTGGTCGGCTTCAACTGTTCTGAGCGAGTGGCGTTCGAGTTCTTCTTTACTGGACTACACACCAGTGAAGCTCTCCCTACAACTTTTGAAAGGTGCTGTACTATTGGTTGATCAAGTATACTACGCTCCTCCCATTTTTCATTTTGTTGTTTTTTGTTTCAGATTGATGATTTCACTGCAGTTTCTCATTAATATTTCTTTTTCAGCAGTGATGTTCTTTGCCTCTGCAGATTGTGGCTGTTAGTTATTGAAATTATACGCATGGGAAATGGAATTTTGATATAAACGCAAATGAACACGTTGTCATTTTGATGTAAACACGTTGTAATAATTCTTCTCTTTATCAACTGATTCTTTTTCAACTATCAATCGATTTTTACTATTTCAAGCTGCAGTTTGAGATTATTTCATTCAAAACTTGGCCACGTTTCATTTAGCAAAAATAGATGTGTTCGCATTGCTATTACAATCAATGAAGGTAATAGTGCCGTTTGCGTTTTTACTATCTGCCATTAATAACTCTGCCGACTGTTAGGAATATGAAATAAAGTAATCAATTTAATGACTGAATACTAAGCGAGTCTTTCTCACTATTTCAACCGCCCAACATTAACTTTTCTTTTATACACTACTCGTGGTTGCTCATAACGTGTCATTCGAATCATCTGACACATATTTGGTAAGACATATCTTTGTTCAAATTACAATCGGGAGAACTACATAAGTAGAGGAGTACAAGTTTCAGTAATACGTCCCCCGAAAACGTTTACATTAGCGGTCACGTGGATCTTGCTCGTGTGTTTCACTTGCAGTGGTCTAAGACGTGGCAGGCTTGTTTTTCTATTTTTAAGCTTGTTTTTCATTGTGTTTTGGATTTTCGTTTAAAATTTACTCAAAATTAATTTTCGTTTGTTGCAGCCTCCTCCTCCCTGTCTCTACATTAAAATACGGCAATGATGACGGTATGCATAATTTTTTGTTTGCTTTCATATGATAATAATTGTCGGAAAAGTCTTGACAAGTTTATCCTATAGAGAAATTTAGACCTGTAACTTCAGCCTCGATATTCATATACTATATCTTCATCGCTTGTTAGTGGAATCATCTGCAACCTTTAGAATGCACATGCCAGCTGTCAGGAGTAATGTAAAGCAAATGCATAATTTTCAATGAATTTGGAAGACCCACTGAATTATTGTTGTGAATAAATGAATGTGAAGGTGTTGAATAATCAAGTTATTCATGTTGACCCTTGAACCATGTATACACGATTAAATTGAGATAAATAATTCCTTGCGATAAAACTGCTAACTCGATTCATCATATTTAATCGACACTAATAATTCTCATTAATAAATCACTAATACAATTTTCACTTATTAATTAACTAAGAAGTACTGTTAATTAATTGAAATGGTCAACTTCTTTTCATCCACTTGTCCTTATTCATCACTTCCTTCCACAATTCGATTTTACAGCGAAAAACTTCGAAATTTTTCGCAACATTTAATTAAACATACGTTCTGACCAGAAACTGTTCAATGCAAGTATTTTGAAAATGATATTGCCGTACTTTAAAAATTTTAGCAGAAAAATCTGAGAGCCATTGTTCGCATTTGACTTCATAGAAAGTGATGGGCTCGATAATAAAAATTAGGCAGTAAATTCCTACTAATCTTATTCACACCTGTAAGGAATAGTTTCAAACATAAATACAATAAACCCGTGATGAATAAGTTGGTTTTCAATTATGCGTTCATCAAGCCCAACCAACCAAAGCTAGTAATTCTGTAGTATTGCATAGGCGAATTAAAAATACAGGCTCAGAAATGTTTTAATCAGCGCAAGTCTGCACAAAGGCTCCATTGCTGACTTACGATGTACAAACACGTCAAAAATATTTAGGCAGAATTAACATTTAATATTTGGATATTAAAAGTCACAGATCTGTACGTTTGGTCACATCACATTAAAAAAATTACAGCCGTTAAGGTACAGGTTATATGTCATAGAATGAATTTCTCAAACTTAGATTTTAAAATAGTTACAGTTTAAGAAATATCAATGATCAATGTTTCATCAATGATACAAATGAATACATAAAAGTTTTAACGAAAATGAAAGTCGCTTTAACGAGAAAATATCCATGAAGAATGATATTAAATTTGGTCATATTCGTCATTCAGAAGCAGGAAGTAACTGAAGTCAATGCAGGTTCATTCCGAAGTCACAGTAATTCTGATTCACAGAAATAGACTTTCCTATTAGGTGTCTCACACTTTATTTACGAAATTTTTAGTTTGGGCCAACAGATAGACACAAAACATGCCAATTACACATTCTATTTGCTTCAAGTTCTAAATAAAAATTGTTTCCGAGAAAAGTTGCAAAAAATACCTGTATTATTTCAGTATCAATCAATAAACTATGACATACACATGACCTCTGCAGTTTGTTAGAATAGAGAGAAAAATGGCCCACGAAAAATATTCATTCGACCAATAAGCATGAAAAAGAAACTTTACATGTAAATTTTTCAGCATTCTAAGTCTGTGTGGGATTTGTAACGTACTTCTGAGACAAACTGTAACACTGAAATCAAGTCCTTGTGTTTCTCCTTACTTTTTTTAACTGAAAGAGTTGCGGGATTTAGGTCGGAATTAAAACCATCGGCACAAGATGGAAATTCGATATACTGAATACCGCAATTTCCATCGGTTTGTCTGAAATGAACAATGTTTTCTTTTGAAACTTTGCACCAGTTCAGCTTGAGGAAATTGAATGATTCCTCTGCTCTTGCCTGTTCGGCCCGCTAATGATGCGCTGTCTCTGAGCTTCTAGTTGTAATCGCACGCTTTGGTCTTCTGAAGCCATTATCTTGATATTCAGGAGAGTCACACGTTTTACANTCAGACTTGCACTTGGGCGTTTTGTTAGGAGCACTCTGACGCCCTCTTTCAGCTGGTGAGGTACAGCTATTTTGCTTTTTGTATTCACACTTGTAATGTCTGTTTTCTTGTTAACCAACTTGCACACTCGATTGTCGCCCAGGAAGTAACTTCTGCAGGGCTTTACTGGTGATTCTTTCACTGAAGTTCGTTTCCCTGTGAACATTTTGACAGGTATAGAACCAGTGGGCCCGGGATTTTCTTCGACAAGCCCCAATCCTCTAATGGACGAGAACGGTAGGACTGGTAGAGCCTTGATAGTTTCAGGATAAGTCTCGTCTCCTGTAAAATGTTAGGATGGGTAAGTCCTGTCAATAAAAATCTTTCCATAGACGGTAGCACTATATAATTGATAAACTCAAACACATATGTTGATTAGAAAGTGGTAAAGAGAAAAGATTTCAACTGTTCACCATTTGCATCCATAACAAGTTCGACTACGAAAAAACAGCGTTTTCGGTAAAATTAATTTCAGCCGGACGAATATTATTTTTCCTTTTCTCCTGCTTTTTAATCTCTTGTTGTTATAGGTCCAGCCACTAAGCGTAGTTATTACTATGTTGCTCAGTGGAAATTAGGAAGAGGCGGAGGGGTGCGGGATTTATTATCACGGTAAGAATAAAATTGGAAATATAGGTAAACAAGTCCGATAAGTGAGCCTGGAAAACAAAAAATGAAAAGGAAAGTTACACAAAATAAATATAAAGTTTCAGAAAATGCAGGGGAATTTAATATATTTACGCACAGAACTTTAGTAGTGCCTATTTTATACCTTTTGGTAACACTGTTCTGCCGTAGCAGTAGCAACATCAAAAGTAAAAGCTAGTCATACAGGAAGACATTTCACTGTCATCAATGCTACCGTAAAAAACAGCTCGACAACAATTTACGATCGAAAAATAAGACTAATTTAGAAAAACTGAAACTTTCACAGTGGATACTCCAAAATAATCTTTGCGTGTTCGGACTTTTAGGTCTTCAAGAATTATTAGGTCATCAAGAATTATTAGACTAACGAACACTTTTATTTACTAATGTGAAACATGAATAACAGTTACCCTTACACTTTCCTCAATTCCTATACAAATTCCTACAAGACCACAGCGGTCCCGAGGGACCGCCCGAGAAGCCCCCGCACACCTGCACACCTGCACACCGAAACAACTCACAACAGACTAATAGGGTGCGGTGGCAGGTCAACGCACGTAAATGCAGAGGCGGCTATTCTGTTTGCATAAACAGATACCGAAACGGCAACTAAAATTAATATTTCGTTGAAAATAACACAAACAATAATACACACAAGGAAAAATATGAAATAAGAGGAGTGATAAAGTTATAGGAACGAAGGCATAATAATTAAAGCTCTTATTACTATGTGCATCGCAGGCACCTACTAGAGACAGGCTGGAAAACGGCTCTATTACAATGTTTGTCACATTCATGATGCGCAGTGACGTGTTTTCCATTGTAGTGAAATATTCGATATGAATGCATGGTCAATGCACTCGATAAAAATGGCAGACCCTTGGCATTGCTCTTCTCAAAATGAATACTTTTTTAGATCAAAACAGTTACCAGAAGCCAGTCCCCTTGTTCTTACATCAAGCTTGTGTCTACAGTGCTATAAGAAAAGATAAAAACTTTCTCTCACCATTCACATGAAAACAATGATTAATTTTTTCAGTTCAGGTTCCACATGTTCATTTTTGACATTCAAAATGCTCCAGTTAACTACAGGTTGAAGAGGGTGTATAGAGAAACCATCAAAGATAGACATGTTAAAAGGAATCTATGCACAAGTGAGCTCAGATCCATGAGCAGGAAGTCCGAGAAAAGTTCTTGAAAAATATCTGAAAAACAAAAACAGTGAACAAAGACTATTGTCTTATGAAACAAAATATGACAAATGAACAAAATGAACGTTCACCTAAATTTCACTTCTGGTCCTGAAATTATCTCCTCGGAGCACTACTTTACATACAAACAACAGTTGTATTCTCTTGATAAGTTTAAAAAAACGTTTCTCAAATCTCAAGTATAAAAGATTTGTTGCAAGGCATCACCCTTGAGAATCATAAAAAGTGGATCTAGATTCCAAGAGTTTGAAGCAAGATGGCTTGGATATTGTATTTTCAAATTGCATAAAAGAATTCCGCCCAACTACGGGTGTAGTGGAAATTTATTACTATATTTTCAAAACCATCCTATTTATCTTCGGTCATGTTATCGTCTCCTAATTCATCTATTCTTGTATTGAGAAGAGCTTCAAAATTTGCGAGTAGTATTTGAAGAATAGTGATTAATTATCCTTACTTACTAGGTTCATGTACAATAAGCATATTAACATGAACAGAACTGAGTTCTCTTGAAAAAAATTAACTCTGCCGCGTTCATTCATGCTGCAACTGGACAGAAAATAATGATGTCAACCTTGTAAAATACACATCATCTGGGATTAATTTTTGAATAAGATATTTTATTAGTTACCCCACCTTGTACTGTTTCGGTAATATTTGCAAAGCCACAACTAGTTCGTTATCACTGAAGAAGCAGACGGTAGGGGAATGCGACAATATCTCCACCCCAGTTTCGTGAGCTTCAGGTCCATCTGCAAGATAACGTGAATGAGTATAGATATATTTTAAAACCACCGTATTATCATGAAAGGAATAATAAAAAAACATCAATTATGTACATCTACACGGAGATTCAACGCACAAGTGTGTTCCCACACAAGATATCTTGAGCATGAAAATTCCTCAAGTTATGAATCAAAATTAAAATTCAGGAAGAAAGCAGTAGGTGCTCAAGTAAAAGATAGTTGTGACCCGTAAAACACGTAGTATTCCTTCGCCAACGCGTATTATTCAGCAAACTGAACGCCTACCTACCTCTATCTCGAGCTATTACATTCTTCCCTTGGGACTGCCACCACCTCTAGGTACAATAACAGTGTCCATCTGGGGGATGACAAGGTATCGAGGGTTGAGAACGCAATAGGGAACTGCGAGATAAGTAAAATAAGCCCTCAATTAAGTGCGAAAGGATTTGGTACTGCAATCTTATTACAGAAATTTATTCGCGTGTTATGAAATTGCATTTACTGCAGCATTTCCTTCACAACAATGTAGGCGGTGTCGGTTGAGCAGTTCTATAACTCTGTATCAGGTATTAAGTTTCGTATCTACATAACGGCTTGTCATTAAGTGAAAGATTNCTACGAAAAAACAGCGTTATCGGTATAATTAATTTCAGTCGGACGAATATTCTTTTTCCTTTTTCTGTATTTTAATCTCATGTTTGTTACATTCATGATGCGCATTGACGTGTTTTCCATTGTAGTGAAATATTCGATATGAATGCATGGTCAACGCACTCGATAAAAATGGCAGACCCTTGGCATTGCTCTTCTCAAAATGAATACATTTTTAGATCAAAACAGTTACCAGAAGCCAGACCCTTGTTCTTACATCAAGCTTGTATCTACAGTGCTATAAGAAAAGATCAAAACTTTCTCTCACCATTCACATGAAAACAATGAGTAATTTTTTCATTTCAGGTTACACATGTTCGTTTTTGACATTCAAAATGCTCCAGTTAACTACAGGTTGATGAGGGTGTATAGAGAAACCATCAAAGATAGACATGTAAACAAGGAATCTATGCACAAGTGAGCTCAGATCCATGAGCAGCAAGTCCGGGAAAAGTTTTTGACAAAATAGTTGAAAAAAGGAAAACAGTGAACAAAGACGATTGTTTTATGAAACAAAAAATGACAAATGAACAAAATGAACGTTCACCTAAACTTCACTTCGGGTTCTGAAATTATCTCCTCGGAGCACTACTTTTCATACAAACAACAGTTGTATTTTCTTGACAAGTTTAAAATAACGTTTCTCGAATCTCTCAAGTACAAAAGATTTGTTGCAAGGCATCACCCTTGAGAATCATAACAAGTGGATCTCGATTCAAAGAGTTAAGAGCAAAGCAAGATGGCTTGGATATCGTATTTTCAAATTGCATAAAAGAATTCCGCCCAACTACGGGTGTAGTGGGTGTTTATTACTATATTTTCAAAACCATCCTCTTTATTTTCGGTCATGTTTATCTTCTCCTAATTCATTTATTCTTGTTTTGAGAAGAGCTTCAAAGTTTGCGAGCAGTATTTGAAGAATAGTGATTAATAATCCTCACTTATTAGGTTCATATACAATAAGCATATTAACATGAACAGCACTGAGTTCTCTTGAAAAAAATTAACCCCGTCGCATTCATTCATGCTGCAACTGGACATGCTGCTGATGTCAACCTTGTAAAATACACATCATCTGGGATTAATATTTGAATAAGATATTTTATTCGTTACCCCACCTTGTACTGTATCGGTAATATTTGCAAAGCCACAACTAGTGCGTTATCCCTGAAGAAGCGGACAGTTGGGGAATGCGACAATATCTCCACCCCAGTTTCGTGAGCTTCAGGTCCATCTGCAAGAGAACGTGAATGAGTATAGCTATATTTTAAAACCACCGTATTCTCATGAAAGGAATAATAAAAAATATAAATTATGTCCACCTACAAGGAGATTCAACGCACAAGTGTGTTTCCACACAAGATAACTTGAGCATGAAAATTCCTCAAGTTTTGAAGCAAAATTAAAATTCAGGAAGAAAGCAGTAGGTGCTCAACAAAAAGGTAGTTGTGACCCGAGAAACACGTAGTATTCCTTCGCCAACGCGTATTATTCAGCAAACTGAACGCCTATACCTACCTGTATCCCGAGCTATAACATTCTTCCCTTGGGACTGCTACCACCTCTAGGTATAATAACAGTGTCCATTTGGGGGATGACAAGGTATCGAGGGTGCAGAACGCAATCGGGAACTGCGAGATAAGTAAAATAAGCCCTCAATTAAGTGCGAAAGGATTTGTTACTGCAATCTTATTACAGAAATTTATTCGCGTGTAGTGAAATTGCATTTACTGCAGCATTTCCTTCACAACAATGTAGGCGCTGTCGGTTGAGCAGTTCTATAACTCTATACCAGGTATTAAGTTTCGTATCTACATAACGGCTTGTCATGTAGTGAAAGATTTCAACTAACCCAGCTTCGCAACATGAATGCTGTATTTTGAGAATTTTACGTCTTATGTTAATCACGAGCTATCAGACGCGAACAAGGAGTCGCACATATTATTAGGGGCTGTCTTATTTCTTGAGCAAACGAAATGTGTCCCATCACCCAAATTTTTTTTCCAAAGTGTCTACGATACTTTCTGGAACTCCTATCAACTAACCACTTTTCAAAATTCACGATCAAAATAATTAATACGGGCTAGAGGTCACTAACACTATTGTTAAAAAAGTATGCCGTGGTAAGGGAACACTCTACCGTGGTTTTTCACATTGTTTGTGACATTTTTATGAAGCATCGTTAATAGCGATCGAAATGTGACACTTAGCAGACCTGAATTTTTCTTGTGGTTCTTATAAGTCTGCATACATTTTTTCTCAACAGTTTCTGCTTTCAGTGGTTGGAGATTATTATTTCAGAATCTGACCTGAATTGACTCAATCACCCCTTTTAGGGCAGCATTTGAGCGAATGTCAACGCTATGTCACTCATTAGATATATGGGCGAGATTATTCACGGTCACGTACACATTTTTACGTCTTCGATGGAGTCAAATTTTCTCACTTTGATAGGCGTGAGACGCGTTTTTGAAAGCGCTTTCAAAATTCATCCCAATTCATAAACCAATTTCCTGTGAAAAATGTGTACAAAATTGAATAGCGAAACTAATTCTATCGGACCTCACTAGCGTCCCATGCGCTCTAAAATGTATCAAGCTACTGTTCTCCTGCATGAACTAAATTACGAAAACTTGGGCACGGGGAGTTGCACTATCAATAGGCTGCAACTCTGGTAGCTGAAGACCGTCTATCAAAAACCTCTTCAATTATCATTAGCGAGGAGAAGAATACCTAACCTAAATTAATTAGTTGAGCTCTCGTCACGAGGTCCTACGCTATGCCTTTTACAATCTAGAGTGATTACTTCAATTCTAAAGCAATTATGCTTTGCAATTTTGAAGACGTCGTTGAAAATTGGAAAAATTCACTCGACAAACCATTTCTCATTACGCAGTCAAACCTTAGCACGGGCTGGAAGAAAGACCTCGAAGACCTCTGAACACGAACTAAAGCAATAGGTCCACCGAGAACTAATCAAATATCTTTCTTCGAGAAATATACACTTGCAAACCTAAATAAACGTAAGCACGTTCTCAATAATTAAAATTCGTCCCAATTTTACTNCTCAAACACATTCAAGAAGGTCTCCCTCTCCTTCTCATACCTACTAAATACAATCCAGGGACAGCGTGTTCAATGGTATTTCAAATTCTCCTATCACACTGCTGACCTAATCTACTATTATTCTCATTCCACCTCTACATGTGTCTATTCTCACTAAATGCTTACAGCATACAGGTAACAAGAGTTGGCTAACAAAACTATCATGATAAAACATTTAATACTTAAGCACATTCTTTCCAACATACAGGTTAATGTAGGCTTTTGCACCATGCTAAGCATCCACTTCTACAATTGAAGGGTGGAAAGGTTTAGTGGACTACTTGCATTTTTCTGGTCGAAAAAATGAACTAGACTAGTGGACTCTAGACGAGCACGACAGTGTCACAGCGAAAGTCATTGGTAGCATGCATAAGTAGACTACTCAACTCTGGTCGACTTAAACTGTTCTCAACGAGTTGCGTTCGAGTTCTTCTTTACTAGACCACGCGCCAGTGAAGCTCTCCCTACAACCTTTTGAAAGGTGCTCTGCTATTGGTTGATCAACTATACTACGCTCCTCCGATTTTTCATTTTGTTGTTTTTGTTTTTTGTTTCAGATTGATTATTTCACTGTAGTTCCTCATCAATGTTTCTTTTTATGTGAAATATTTCTTTTTTTCTGCCATTTTGATATAAACACGTTGAAATAATTCTTCTCTTTATCAACTGATTATTTTTCAACTATCAAACGATTTTTACTATCTCAAGCTGCAGTTTGAGATTATTTCATTCAAAACTTGGTAACGTTTCATTTAGCAAAAATAGTTGTGTTCGCATTGCTATTGCAATCAATGAAGGTAATAGTGCCGTTTGCGTTTATACTATCTGCCATTAATAACTCTGCCGACTGTTAGGAATATGAAATGAAGAAATCAATTTAATGACTGAATACTAAGCGAGTCTCTCACTATTTCAACAGGCCCAACATTAACTTTTCTTTTATTCCCTACTCGTGCTTGCGCATAACGTCTCATTCGAATCATCTGACACATCTTTGGTGAGACATATCTGTGTTCAAATTACAATTTGGAGAACTACATAAGTAGAGGAGTACAAGTTTCAGTATAACGTCCCCCGAAAACGTTTACATTAACTGTCACGGGGATCTTGCTCGTGTGTTTCACTTGCAGTGGTCTAAGACGTCGCAGGAACTTTCGCTCAAACAGTTCTGGCTCATAACAGTTCAGAATTAATTTTGAAATAATTTTCTCTAAGCACCCAATCTCTCTGAAATTCTGAAGCCAATTTTTAAGCTTGTAATTCATTGTGTTTTAGGATTTGCGCTTTAAAATTTACCCTAAAATAATTTTCGTTTGTTGCACCCTCCCCCTCTCTGTCTCTATATTAAAATACGGCAATGATGACAGTAAGCATAGATTTTCTGTTTGCTTTCATGTGATAATAATTGTCGAAAAAGTATGGACAAGTTTATCCCATTGAGAAATTTAGACCTGTAACTTCAGCCTCGAGATTCAAATACTACATCTTCATCGCTTGTTAGTGGAGTTATCTGCAACCTTTAGAATGCACATGCCAGCTGGCAGGAGTGATATAAAGCTAATGCATAATTCTCAATTAATGTGGACGACCCACTGAATTATTGTTGTGAATTAATGAATGTGAAGGTGTTGAATAATCAAGTTATTCATGTTGACCCTCGAACTATACAAGATTGCATTGAGATTGATAATTCCTTGCAATTAAACTGCTAACTCGATTCATCATATTCAGTTGACACCAATAATTCTCATTAATTAATTACTAATACAATTTTCACTCATTAATTAACTAAGAAGTACTGTTAATTAATTGAAATGCTTAAGTTATTTTTATCCACTTGTCTTTATTCATAACTTCCTTCCACAATTCGATTTTACAGCGAAATCTTCGAAATTTTTTGCAACATTTAAACATACGCTCTAAACTGAAACTGTTCAATGCAAGTATTTTGAAAATAATATTGCCTAACTTTCAAAATTTTAGCAGAAAAATCTGAAAGCCATTGTTCGCATTTGACTTCATAGAAAGTGACGGGCTAGGTAATTTAAGTTAGTCAGTAAATTCCTACTAATCTTATTCACAAGTGTAAGGAATAGTTTCAAACATAAAAACAATAAGCCCGAGATGAATTAATTGGTTTTTAATTATGCGTTCATCCAGCCCAACCAACCACAGCTAGTAATTCTGTAGTATTGCATAGGCGAATAAAAAACAGACTCAGAAATGTTTTAATCAACGCGAGTCAGCGTAAAGGCTCCATTGCTGACTTACGATGCACAAATATGTCAAAAATATTTAGGCAGAATTAACATTTACTATTTGGAAATGGAAAGTCACAAATCTGTTCGTTTGGTCACATCACATTAAAAAAAATTACAGCCGTTAAGGTACAGGTTGTATGTCATAAAATGAATTTCTCAAACTTCAATTTTAAAATAGCTACAGCTTAAGAAATATCAATGATCAATGTTTCATCAATGATACAAATGAATACATAAAAGTTTTAACGAAAATGAAAGTTATCAGTCGATCTAACGAGAAAGTATCCATGAAGAATGATATTAAATTTAGTCATATTCGTCATTCAGAAGCAGTAAGTAACCGAAGTCAATGCAGGTTCATTCCGAAGTCACAGTAATTCTGATTCACAGAAATAGACTTTCCTATTAGGTGTCTCGCACTTTATTTACGAAATTTTTAGTTTGAGCCAACAGATAGACACAAAACATGCTAATTACACATTCTGTGGGCTTCAAGTTCTAAATAAACATTGTTTCCGAGAAAAGTTGCAAAAAATACCAGCATCATNGAGACAAACTGTAACACTGAAATCAAGTCCTTGTATTTCTCCTTACTTATTTTAACTGAACGAGTTGCGGGATTTAGGTCGGAATTAAAACCATCGACCAGAGATGGAAATTCGATATACTGAATACCGCAATTTCCATCGGTTTGTCTGAAATGAACAATGTTTTCTTTGGAAACTTTGCACCAGTTCAGCTTGAGGGAATTGAATGATTCCTCTGCTCTTGCCTGTTCGGCCCGCTAATGATGCGCTGTCCTCTGAGCTTCTAGTTGTAATCGCACGCTTTGGTCTTTTGCAGCCATTATCTTAATATTCAGGAGAGTCACACGTTTTACAAGAGTTAGCTTGAGGCAAATAAATTGGCACATTGTACTCCGTGAATCATCGAAGGAATATTTGTTAGCTCACATACATGCTAAGTGTCGCTCTTTCACAGGACATTTCGTACAATTTTGTGCAAGGTAAGTCCGGGTGAAAGCACATTCTGTCCCTGTACGAGTGTGACTGAAATTTAGGAAAAGAGTCGAGGAACTTTTTCACTTCTTCAGACTTGCACTTGGGCGTTTTGTTAGGAGCACTCTGACGCCCTCTTTTAGCTGGTGAGGTACAGCTATTTTGCTTTTTGTATTCACACTTGTGATGTCTGTTTTCTTGTTAACCAACTTGCACACTTGATTGTCCCTGGTTTTTCTTTACTGTTGATTCTTTCACTGATGTTCGTTTCCCTGTGAACATATTGACATGTATAGAACCAGTGGGCCTGGGATTTTCTTCGACAAACCCCAATCCTCTAATGGACGAGAACGGTAGGACTGGTAGAGCCTTGATGGTTTCATGATAAGTCTCGGCACCTGTAAAATGTTAGGATGGGTAAGTCTTGTCAACAAAAATCGTTCCATACACGGTGGTACTAGATAATTGGTAAACTCAAACACATATTTTGATTATAAAGTGGTAAAGAGAAAAGATTTCAACTGTTCACCATTTGCATCCATAACAAGTGCGACTACGAAAAAACAGCGTTATCGGTATAATTAATTTCAGTCGGACGAATATTCTTTTTCCTTTTACTGGTTTTTTAATCTCACGTTTGTCACATTCATGATGCGCATTGACGTGTTTTCCATTGTAGTGAAATATTCGATATGAATGCATGGTCAATGCATTCGATAAAAATGGTAGACCCTTGGCATTGCTCTTCTCAAAATGAATACATTTTTAGATCAAAACTGTTACCAGAAGCCAGACCCCTTGTTCTTACATCAAGCTTGTGTCTACAGTGCTATAAGAAAAGATCAAAACTTTCTCTCACCATTCACATGAAAACAATGAGTAATTTTTTCAGTTCAGGTTACACATGTTAATTTTTGACATTCAAAATGCTCCAGTTTAACTACAGGTTGAAGAGGGTGTATAGAGAAACCATCAAAGATAGACATGTAAACAAGGAATCTATGCACAAGTGAGCTCAGACCCATGAGCAGCAAGTCCGGGAAAAGTTTTTGACAAAATAGCTGAAAAAAAGTAAAACAGTGAACAAAGACGATTGTCTTATGAAACAAAAAAATGACAACTTAACAAAATGAACGTTCTCCTAAACTTCACTTCGGGTCCTGAAATTATCTCCTCGAAGCACTACTTTACATACAAACAACAGTTGTATTCTCTTGACAAGTTTAAAAAAACGTTTCTCGAATCTCTAAAGTATAAAAGATTTGTGTCAAGGCATCACCCATGAGAATCATAACAAGTGGATCTCGATTCAAAGAGTTAAGAGCAAGATGGCTTGGATATCGTATTTTCAAATTGCATAAAAGAATTCCGCCCAACTACGGGTGTAGTGGGAATGTATTACTATATTTTCAAAACCATCCTCTTTATTTTCGGTCATGTTCATCTTTTCTTAATTCATTTATTTTTGTATTGAGAAAAGCTTCAAAGTTTGCGAGCAGTATTTGAAGAATAGTGATTAATAATCCTCACTTATTAGGTTCATATACAATAGGCATATTAACATGAACAGCACTGAGTTCTCCTGAAAAAAATTAACCCTGCCGCGTTCATTCATGCTGCAGCTGGAAATGCTGCTGATGTCAACCTTTTAAAATACACATCTGGGATTAATATTCGAATAAGATATTTTATTCGCTACCCCACCTTGTACTGTATCGGTAATATTTGCAAAGCCACAACTAGTGCGTTATCACTGAAGAAGCGGACTGTAGGGGAATGCGACAGTATCTCCACCCCAGTTTCGTGAGCTTCAGGTCCATCTGCAAGATAGCGTGAATGAGTATAGCTATATTTCAAAACCACCGTATTCTCATGAAAGGAATAATAAAAAATATCAATTATGTACACCTACAAGAAGATTCAACGCACAAGTGTGTTTCCACACAAGAAAACTTGAGCATGAAAATTCCTCAAGTTTTGAAGCAAAATTAAAATTCAGGAAGAAAGCAGTAGGTGCTCAACAAAAAGGTAGTTGTGACCCGAGAAACACGTAGTATTCCTTCGCCAACGCGTATTATTCAGCAAACTGAACGCCTATACCTACCTGTATCTCGAGCTATAACATTCTTCCCTTGGGACTGCCACCACCTCAAGGTATAATAACAGTGTCCATTTGGGGGATGACAAGGTATCGAGGGTAGAGAACGCAATAGTGAACTGCGAGATAAGTAAAATTAGCCCTCAATTAAATGCGAAAGGATTTGGTACTGCAATCTTATTACAGAAATTTATTCGCGAGTTGTGAAATTGCATTTACTGCAGCATTTCCTTCACAACAATGTAGGCGCTGTCGGTTGAGCAGTTCTATACCTCTGTACCAGGTATTAAGTTTCGTATCTACACAACGGCTTGTCATAAAGTGAAAGATTTCAACTAACCCAGCTTCGCAACGTGAATGCTGTTTTTGAGAATTTGACGTCTTATGTTTATCACGAGCTATCAGACGCGAACAAGGAGTCGCACATATTATTAGGGGCTGTCATATTTCTTAAGCAAACGAAATGTGTCCCATCACCCCCATTTTTTTTTCAATAGTGTTTACGATACTTTCTGGAACTCCTATCAACTAACCACTTTTCAAAATTCACGATCAAAATAATTAATACGGGCTAGAGGTCACTAACACCATTGTTAAAAAAAAGGATACCATGGTAAGGGAACACTCTACCGTGGCTTTTACATTGTTTGTGATATTTTTATGAAGCATCTTTAATAGCGATCGAAATGTGACACTTAGCAGCCCTGAATTTTTCTTGTGGTTCTTATTTATCTGCATACATTTTTTCTCAACAGTTTCTGCTTTTAGTGGTTGGAGATTATTATTTCAGAATCTGATCTGAATTGACTCAATCACACCTATTAGGGCATCATTTGAGCGAATGTCATCGCTATGTCACTCCTTAGATATTTGGGCGAGATTATTCACGGTCACGTACACATTTTTACATCTTCGATGG
>JACJUY010011469.1:7999-25303 GCA_014220935.1 Platorchestia sp. MABIK
GTAACACAGTACTGCAGTAATATGTCACGAATAACACTGCACTGTAGTAACACGGTACTGCAGTAATATGTCACGAATAACACTGCACTGAAGTAACACAGTACTGCAGTAATATGTCACGAATAACGTTGCACTGTAGTAATCTGTCACAAAAAACACTTTACTGTAGTAATATCCCCCGAAATAAAATAAAAGCAGTGCATAATCTAGAGCATCATACTGAAATATTACATGTAAAATAATAGACAAAATAAATTAGAGTATGCACATCACTCACTCACACTGTTCTACCAGCAGGACACTCTGTACATGCTTGTGTGCCCACTTCTGGGAGGGCTACCAGAGGGACACTGAGTATCTCATCACTAGCTCACTCGGGCTACCAGTAGCACACAGCTGAGCATGCATGCACCAACATTCTCCCTCAAATAGATCCCTCCTCTTCACCCTCACAGTTTGGAGGAGGTGTGGAGGTGAAAGGTATCGCTGAGACGCTTCTGGTGGTGACTAGCAACCTATAGGTATGAACACATAAATCCATCGCATGATCAGTGGGCTACTAGTCGCCCAGTGCGCCAGGGCGGGTTAATCTTATCCTATCTTATATCCAGATTCTTCTCACTTAATCCAACCTGTTCGAATTTAAATTAATCTGAAGTGTCGTAACCTAACCTAATCTAACATTCTCGTAACCTAATCTGTCCAAACGAAACTTAATCTAACACAACCATTTATTTCTCTCCTTGTCTATTGACAGTATACCATGACGCAACCCGAACTGTTTCTTACCTGCCTATTAACCAAAATTCAAGTAATAATACTTGTCAAAACGATTGTACACGTATTCATTTATGAATACGAATGATATGAATTTTCTCAAAATCCAATGCAAATTTTCGACATCCAACTGGAAATTCTGACGCACGGGAAAAAAAGGATAACATGATTGATTTTGATAATTCGAGAACTATCATTTTTTGAGTCAGATCGTTTGCTCGTTCTCCAGTCAATATTTTTACTTTTCGTGTCCATGGCAGTCGTGTATGTTCCATATATCAGCTAACAGAAAACTGGATTCATAATAAAAAGAAGAACCAACGATATAGAAAACATTTGTCGACGCAAACGTTTAGGAATAAAATCATTCCATTTTCAGTGCTGGAAGAAATGAAATGCTTTTACAGTCATGATAAGATATTTAAGGTCTGATACGAAGCAAATCAAAATATTTTAGCTGTGTCTACAAAGGTCATATTAAATGGTGTGAAAAACTTTACAACTTTATTACATAGAGCCTATTGCTTTTCAAGTACGTACCATATATTACACAATGAATTAGAATATCTGCATAAAATTTTTGCGTGTAACATTTGTCCAAAATATCTTGTCAATCAAATAGTTAGGTAATTTCTCGATGACAAAATTTCCTCTCATCCTGTAACTTTGACTGTACCGAAACAGAAAATATTCATTGGTCTTCCGTTCCTAAATTACCTGAACAGTAATTTTCAAAGAGAGTTTTTAGTCCTTGTGCAAACATTTTTCCTGCAGTTGACGTACATGTTTATTGTAAGAATACCTTTGAGATAGCGTCTTTTTTAATAGAAAAGAGCTACACTATGAGTACCTGGAAAGTTGCTGTGTGTATGGGTATGTTTGTGATTGCTGCCAGCAATCGTACGTTGGAAGCACCATCCTCCAACCACTTATCCGTCACAGCCAACATTCAGCATTTTCTCGTATTTATGGCAAGCAAATGGCCGACCATTTGCTTGTCCCCCCAGTTCGCCATTAGAAACCATTGCAATATATAGTTCCAATCACCCTTTCAAAATGTCGAATTTTATTATCCTATGCAAAGCCTCTAATGAACAAGACCTTCATATTCTAGAAGCTCTTTATATATTTTCGAGCTAACCATCGCTAAATAACGACTTCAGCGTGACAGAATTATTTGTGGCCCCTAATTCCTAACTTGCGTTATGCTGTGAAGTGCGTGTTGTGCGTGTATACATATTGCTTTTGTGTGCTTATGTATGAGTGTAAACGGTTGTGTGTCTGTGTGTATTGTCTATGTGCTTGCGTACTGAGCTTTAGTCATTGGAAATTTTTGTTTTTTGTTTTTTGCTGTGTACTTTATTCAAACCTTAAATACGTAATTCATGACTGTAAAAACATTTTATTTTCCAGCACTGATGATGGAATAATTTTATTCCGAAACGTTTGCGTCAATGATACTTTATATTACGGTGCTTGTTCTTTTTATTTTGAGAATAAGATTTACGAATCGCCCTATAAGGGGTTCATGGATTCATTATGTGTGGAATTCATTGAGTGATGAACGAATCCGTGCACTTCAACACCATCAATGCAAAAGAAAAGAATCCAAGATTGTGCCTTTGAAAGCAGCCGAAGAAAAACAAAAGGAGTGGCAAATTCAGAAAGATGAAAATTTGGACAAAAGAAAGAAATTCTCTCCCGAAAAACTGACAGTTCTAGGATTATTAAGAAAAAACGTGTTATAGATTTTTTCCTGTACTTAAGACTTTTCAACAGTTCGGATGACGAAAATTTGCAAGGTATTTTGAAAAATTTCATTTCATTCATACGAAAACTAAATATGTGTACAATCTTTGCGACATGTATTGTTCCTTACATTTTTCGAACCGTCTGTTATGAAACAGTTCTGGTTGATTCCTAGTAAACTGTCGATAGAAAATAAAAAAATTAATGGTTACGTTATAGATTAAGTCTTAATAAAAATGAAAGAGCAAGATAAGCTACTTATATCATTTCATCATTTAAAGAATATATTCGAATAAAACCTAATTTCAAGCGCTTCGGCCACAGGCCATCATTAAGATTAAGTCTTGCTTAGTTTCTATGTAGTCTTCTTGCATTCCTTCTGCTCATTTCATACGGACAATCTTGTATTTTTTTTCAAATACGTGCTGAAGTGTGTGGATACGGTCAGCCACCGCTTCATGAGTTCCACACATCTTAAATCCTATTTTCTGTTAAGTGATACATATAGAAAACACGCGAGTACCCTGGATACGAACGTGAATTCGATTACTCGTGCTGAAAATGCGTCCCTATTGATTTACGGAAATTGGAAGATGTTACGGAAAATTAGCGGATAGCAGTGATTGGTACTGGTCACTAGTATTCAAGGTACGGACGAAATTTTGGTATTTTATCTCGTTTTTATTACCGTAGTCGATGCTTTAGGCCTGTGCAGACGAGTAAATGGGACGAGTAAAATTGTAATGGATCTTGTCAAGCACGTTTTGAAGTTGTCACTTATTTAAATATTTGGTGTAGAAAAGAACTAGTCATTGGTGTCTTAAATGAAATGATATTCAATCCTTGGCAGCTTCTGTAAAGAGCGCTTTAAAAATTTACCACGTTACAATTGATGTCACTCTTTTACCCTTGAATGAATGTGTAACCTCGATTGAGCATGTAATACATGCACTAGCTAATGTAATTTACGTCAATAGCAAATGAATTGATGAAAAGTTGACCGCAGATGAAAATTAGATTCTGTTCACCAATGTTAAACATCGTCACCCAAAGGTAGAAAAACATACCACATCAAAATCACACTGAAAAGGAATTTTACCCAAATGCAATTCTGTGGCATGTTAGGCCAGATTTAAGAGGAATCATTTAATTTTAATTTTGGAGAACACTAGGACTTTAACTGCTGAACTCTACTGCCAGCTAAAACTTGACACAGCTGTAACAAGGAAGCACCCAGTTTTGATCTCTAACAAATGGATCATCCTACAAAGTGCTTGCGTGTCAAATCATACAGCTCGTTTGACTCGTGAAATATTCATAATTTAGGCTAAGAAAGACTTCCTCATCCCCCTTACTCTCCACATCTTGGTCCATCAGGTTCATCTTTGTCTTTGTTTTGAAATTTATCTCTGGGAAACGTATGAATTCCAGAGACCAAATTTGATTTTAAATTGAAGCTTTATTTTTTACTCTAAACACATAGTTTTCTTTGAACAGTATGACATAAAATTAGTGAATATGAGAGGTTAGGATGTTGATAATGATTTTGAAGGACAAATTTACGCTGGTTATGAATTTCTGGCAACCTGAATAGATGATTAAAAACGGGCAGGAATCAAGGTACAAACTAATTGAAAGCAGCCCTTGTTTACGTTAAATGCCAAACTGTCCTTTTAAAATTAAAGAATCATTCTTAGCGATGCTTTATTTTCCTAATACAGATTTTGGTGGCCCTTCTAGAGCGTACGTTCGTTACTTTATGAATATCTCATTTCCTGAATTCCCTGTGTTAGATTATCATCCTCACGGGAAACACGAGTAATCACTTCAGTAACGACTGGCACGCAAAAGGTTATTTGCCTTCCAATTTCCCTGTGTTTAAAGTTCACGCACATGAAAAAATTTTTGCAGCATTTACTTTCAACTGAATCATCTTGCCAGTGAAGCACTGTACAGATTCATGAAATAACATTTCTCAAATTTCTTAGCGTCCTTACTTCAGGAATCTTTTCGAGTATTTTCACCGGATTATCGGAGTTAGTGTTAGGGCTTTGAAACTATCGGTTTGTAAAAATTGTTGAACAATTAGAAAATATTTCTGGTTATTTAACGGAACATTCTTGTGACACGTCGCATCTTCTAAATTAATTTTAAGCATTTGAAAGTACTTGATGATATAAAGTAAATTCCCTATAACAGAAAAGATTTGACAGGTAATTTGCAATTATTGATGAACAATATCAATATATCCATTATTATTATTTTCCATGCCTAGTATTTCATTCTGAAATGAAATCCCACTCCAGTTTATAAATAAGAGAATTCGCTCATCTCCCAGCTTCAAATCGCCACCTGGATCTTCGTAGACATGTGGAGTGCGACCTGCGCAGCGACGCTCGCATGGGGGCAGGTGACCGCAGCGTCTACAGCACACAGGCGGCCGCAACTGCGCGGAACTCCATTGCTTCAGGCGCGATGCTTGCGCCACGAGCAACTGCTGCCGCGGGCGCAGCTGGCAGCCGGCGCTATCAGCTGCGTGTACTGTAGGCGGCCTGCTCCGATCAGGGCAGATATTATAACTGAGCAGTTTGTTGTAGCTTACATTTTTTGCTGTAATCTAGTATGGGTTGTGATTGAGGAGTTTCAAGGTTCATTTCTATGATCATAGTAACATAACCCTTCTTATTTCGACAAATAAGATAAGATAAGGTCACTTTCCTTTGAAATAAGGGGAACTAAAAGGTTTCAATGATTTTCATTCATTGGTTGTTAGTTAAACTATAGGGTATGGTAGGTGTACGAATGAAACAACCGAAGATGGGTTATTAAATTACCGGAATTATTTGTCAGTTGTATCTGTAGTTTTAGGGAAATAAAAAGTTCATTGCCACAGAGAAAAAAATATAAGTAACATTTATAAAATCTGTGAAAGTTTTTTTTAAAGCTGAAAATCATCGTCAGAGAGGCTATGACATTTCCTTATGGTCCAACATGAAATCAGTTCAAAAATTCAAAATTTCTAAATTTTTATGGCGAACATACTGTGCTAGATAATGTTGCTCGCGGATGCTAAGCAAGTGAAATAAGCGTGATCTATTTCCTTGCTGAAAAGATAGTTTAACAGTGCTTTTGTTAAAGTTTATCACCATTATTAGAACAACAATGAATTTCTATTTCCTTCCTACAACTACAGAGAGGGTAATACGGCACTTTCTTTCCTTCAGTCATGGCTTCCACTTTGTTTTATGGATCATAAAAGCCAATGTATTGAAACCTGCTCCTAACCGTGCACACACCTGTTACAAATGATGGCAATCAGTGATTTGCGATAGAGCATCTAAATCATTCGTTTGTTCAGGAAATTTTATGAAACACAATGATTCTTTGAATTTTTGAAATGTAAGTGTGCGATGAACATATCTGTGGTGCAGGCTTCACTATCTGATTGTGACGGAAGAAACTAGCGTTTGAAACATATTCTCGTGGTAAAAATTTTAAAAAATAACCTGAATAAATGCATTAGTGTGAAATGTCAACACAATTTTTGCATTAACTGCTTTCCATCTGTCAATGAGCTGTTTAATGCCTCTTCCGTAGAGTGAGCTCAGTTTTAATTCGGAAAATACATAATTTTATATCAACCTACCTCTTCTCCTGAAGTGAGTCCGTACTGAAATTAACATGATCAATGTTAAAAAAACATGGCGTGTGAGACGTAGTTTCTCAAACCAAACTTTGACATGAGTTTGGTTGCCACTCATGCGCCACTAAGTTTAGAGTGATCATGGTGCAAAATAACTTATAATCTGTTCACGAATGAAGGCATGAATCTCACAAAGCTGTACGTAAAATGCGTCTTAGCTGTTAACAATGCACTTCAGCTTTTATGATTTGATTGTATTCTATCAGCTCGCAGTGGATGATTCCCTTTGTGTTCCACCGCACAGACTCAACAGAGCCTCCAATGGGGCGAGCCATTTAGAGGTTGTGGGATAGGCTTTGCTTTATTGCTCTCCTGAGTGATATATCATTGTGTAGGATCCAATTTTCAACTTCAGCGGGGATTTTGTGTGTGGTTCGTGTTGGTGGGGTTGGCGATAGATTCTAATCAAATAATGCGGTACTCATTTCCTAGGATACGAGATTGTACCAAGCGTTTAAATTTCACGAAAACAACCATCTAACTAACATTAGATTTTCTTTTCGCTTCCATAGAGTGAAAATGGTGAAATTTTCAGAAACCACAGCTCGTATTATTTTTCATGAACAAGCTCTTTTGGACGTCCATTTCTTTGATCAACCTTTAGATGGAAGTTTTTTTTGGAATGACGAAACTGTCTACTGTACGAGGCTTAACTCATTACATCGTTTTCAAATGCTCTCTGACTGATCTTGATACTGAACTTGCGGTATTCTCTTTCTGACATTTATGAAGTAAAACATACCAGCCGAAAGTACTCGATGAGCCTATCTGTGAGGCGAATTTCCTTTTGTTATGGGTTGAAAATCATTTTCAAATACGGCTATTATCAGCATAGGTATACTTTTTGATTTTTTTATTGCAAAAAATTATTATAGCAAAAATTCGAGAGGCAGTGAGGTCTGAGTCATGGATACCCCTTTCACACTTACAGTTGCTCAGGTTATTGACCTCGTTGAGAGGTCTTACTTTGAAATGAATGCATCGTAGTTTGCGCTAGAAAATTAATGACTGAATTTTTTGCGCCTACACGTGATTGGTGTCGGATGGCAAGGGACTGGGATACAAAACGAGAATGGATCGCATTTGGCTAGCTCCTGTTACCATATTCCATTCTACTCTGTTATGTACTATTCTGTTGCGTCTGTTCTGTTTGTTTATGATCCGTTCCATTCCATTCCGTTCCATTCTATTCCATTCCATTCTGTTTTAATTTATTCCATTCTTTTCATTTTATTATTGTTATGATGAGTGTTGTTCATGCTGTTTATATATTTTGTAGAAAGTTCTTTTGAAAAACATTGCAATCTTCAACTAATGAATTGAATAAGAGTCATGTCAGGGTTACACGTCATTCTCATCCGTTGAGAAAGCAGAGCAATACTATACGATTCCAAGAACCCGATCGATGTTGTCCCTAGATTTTGATAATATCTAATTAATTTTGAATTGTCTTATAACTTGCAGTCATTTGAGCTCTCGTGCACAGCTTGCCGATTAATATTGGAAATTTTTCGAGTTGAGTTCAGCTCATTGGGACACCTTGATAGCCAGAATTTTAGCTCACTACTTGTTGGTAAAGAAACACCTCATGTAAACAAAAAAAAACATGACACTGTAAATTACGGAGAGTTTTAATGCTTTGGGTACCATTTAAAACTTAGCTTACAATACTGGCAAATATGGTAGAATAAAATAATGTAGAGCAGAGCCATTTAAATTATCAACATCATGAGTTTCCCCGTTATCTTCTTCTGTAGATGCACCTTAATTCAGTTTTATTCTACGTTGTTTAAAAGCCCCGGGTTTGTGTTACTCAGTCTTGCGGTTCAATACTGCGTGTTGATTTATGTGCATTAGCACAAGGGACGCATTTGTGCTATGATGAGAGGAACAACTCACTAAATGAGACATTGTTTGTAAAGATATTTCAAGTTCAGATCCATTAGTGACACTATTGGGGCAAGGGACTTTGGGTTTTTATTTGTGTAGGTCTGCCTCTGCCTTTATGAGCAGTTGTTTGTTTCTAATGAGCGATTGAGGAAATAGCGCTTTGTTGAACTTCTATTTTAAGTGTTTTGGGTCTGTGTTTTGGTACATTAAAATCAGAAATAAATTTCTGCTCCTGCCCATTTGGTGATAAAATTTTCTTCAGCGTCACCCACGTGTCTGTCTGAGAAATTTTATCGTAGATTTTTTGAGGTGTTACATCTTTCGCGCTCACGTTTGCGTTGTTAATTGTGTAATATTCTTGAAATAGATTGATCACTAACACTAGCTCTACCATTAACTCATATAAATTCATAATGGAACATTAATATGTTATTTGCACATATGTATTTATTTGTACATTTGTATTTATTTGTTAATATATTTGCTGTATATGTATGTAAATATACGTAAATATGACAGCGTTCAGATTAGCTAAGTATTTAAATCCGTTGTTTATGCACAGGTGCCCACAAGGAAAACAAAACATCCTCTCTCCTGCGTATTAACATAGTGGAAGTGTACTATAATGTCTGCAAGTTGTGCGTGCTAATTAAGGTGTTGGCATTTAAATTTCAGTCACTCTTTTCCTGAATTTGATGAAGCAGAAACCAAGTATCAGACATTCCTCTAATTAACAACTCTGCTTTGAGGCAATAACTAAACGTGAAATCTTCAAAAATATATCGTGCCATTTCCTTAATAACTTTTATGCTACCTAAGAGATATTTACCTGCATTTTTCAAGTAGCATTTGTATTCGGGGACCTCAGTTCATTAAATTGGTTCTCTAGTCCTCGGAACAAATGAAAATCAGAAACAGATTGTTTGGGCGATATCTAACTGTCTTGAATTTTTCTTGTGGTAAGAGGGGAAGGACATTCAAATGATTGAAATCAAACGTTCATGGACCTTTCTTTGGCCCACCTTTCAAAGTGAAATCACGACTTCGACAGCGAGAAAACCCTCTCCTGTAACTTTTAACATTCACTACATCATTCCCGTAAGTGATCTAAATAGATTTTGCTACCGCCCCTGCATGAACACCTTCATGAAACTCGTACACCAGAACATTTTCATGTGATCTTTAGACGGAAAAAACATGGATGCCAATATTTGTGAAAAATATGAATGTAACAGAGATAATTTGAAAGAAAATCTTATAGTTTAGTCACAGAAAATTATTACACTTATAACAGAACATAAATAATTTACAAATGTAAATTTAATCATCCATTCTAAAACACGGACATTACTGTTGCACCAACTTTTTACGAACAAATGTATTTATGTTTGAGTTCAGAATTGTATTTGATATTTGGTCAATATTATCCTATACAGTGTTTGTGTTTGTACGTGAAGCTATAATGTAAAACCCAGTTTAGTTGTAAAAACCCAGAAATAGTTCTATTTATCAAATAAAAAATAATCAGATACAGTAGGATTGGATGCATTAATTTAGTCCTTTCTTGTGAAGCCTCTATTTCGTTTTAATGCCAGTCGTTGTTCTTAGTTATGCACAAAATTTTTACAAAGATCTACGGGTATTTTTCGTTATTCTTTTTTGCAGAACTCCTATAATTATTTAATATTTTGTGGATTCCGCTAGTGAACTTTACTATTCAAAATGTTTTGCAAATTTTCAATTAGATTAAAAGTCGGGAGATTGTCTAGTTCAGTTGAGAACGTCAATTCTGTTATAATTACGCTATGCTCCAGTCAGTTTCGCAGTGTGCTTGGAAACATTTTTGTCTCGAAATCACGGCCATGTTCTAACGAAACTGAAGATTTCCGAATATTTTCTCGAGAATCTTCCCATAAATGTTGCCATGATTCCTGCAATCATTTATAGTTTCCAACTCGTCAGTGCTGTTGAATAAAAAACATCCTCATATCATGATAGAACCACGTCTGAACTTCTCTGTGAGGATAGTATTGTGTTTACTGTGAGCCGTGCTTTTTTTCTGCCAAACGCGCGTTGGTGTAATTCTTTCAAGAGAGTTCGATTTTGGTTTCCTTTGGCCGGATAACCTTTTTCCAAAACTCCATTTTTCTCTTCATAGGTTAACGAAATTTAAATGCGCCTTGACATGTTGGCGTTTCAGTAATGGCACTTTCTTCGGCGATCTGGCAGCCAAGCCAGTGCGATTTAGAGCTCTACCAATGGTCTCCTAGCTTACTTCAATCCCAGCTCCTATGATGTCGGTTTAAATTTCAAACTAGGTAGTAAAAGGGTTTTTCTGTACATTTCTGCGTGTTTACCTTGAGCTCTTTTCGCTTATCTTTCTTGGTCGATTAGTTCTTGTAGTTGCATCACCAAACTTTTCACACTTTTTGATTATGTTTTCTACAGTATTTAGTGGTAGATTCATTTATTAACAGATTTTTCGATATATCTCTGTCTTTTTTTGTGATGTTCAATAATTTTATTGCGCCTAACTTTTGAGAACTCTTTATTTTTAACCATTTCAAACCGTAATCCGTGGACTGAGATTCAAAGAGTTTGACAACAGATGATACTATTTTATGAACAATTGAGAGCCTCTCTGATTGATCGGTCAACTGATTCAAATCAACTGATTAGCTACATGTATAGAAATGTTTCACTTAAGCTCCTATAATGCTAACACAACCAGAGCACACTTCGACGATACTCGATTTTTACCACATTTTCTGTTACCTAGGCAACGGTGGACTATCTCTCTGAAAACACTTTTTGTTTCGAGGAAGTTTTGCTTTCGAAATTTTCACATCATTTGTGTTCAGTTTCAAAGAGAAGCATAAAGTTGCCTCAGCCCTAAAATAAACTCTAGCGAGGAAAGTTGAATCCCCTGAAGTTAGACTCAGCTTTTCAACTACTAACTTTTTCACCTTTGTTTAAAATTGGGCTCAAGTGCCTGCAAAAGTTGTTCATCAAAAGCACGTAATCGGAACATCTTGTGAAAAACCTGAACGTTTGGATGAGGCAGCAGACGCACTCTCCAACAAGTTCTTATGTAGTTAATAGAAGAATGTTCACATGCTTGTGCTTTACATTCTGTGATTCTCTCAGGTGATTTTTGGTTTTTCTCCGATAGTTTATTTAGTCGTTCCTCTCTTTATCAAATAATCGTACTTGTTTCGACAAAGTTCTTGTAGCATGTTAGTACTGACGAATGTGAAGGTGGATGTCGTCCACGTGCTCTAATGTCCTGCACCTTCAGTTGAGTTTTGCAACGTTCTGTTCTGTTTCTTTCAGCTAATACAAGCGTCTCTTTTCTTAAGAAGCCATTTTCGTCTTATTTTTCTTATAATCTTTGCATTAGGGTCTCTAAAAGGTCCTCATGCTAAAAAAGAATGTTTTGTTCCACTCAAATCTAAGGCACAACTTACATAAGGGTTAATGCCACATGAGCAAATACAGTTTACATCTTAGGCATTCGATTCCAATGCCTTCTTGTTAATACCATGAATAACTGAGAGTTACCTCGATTGAGTCTGTTCTCATTTACAATATCCATTTGAGTCCACTGGGGAATTATAACTAACTTCCCTTCCCTAGAGGAGAATTCCGTGGATGCACCGAGATCGAACTTACAACTTTTTACACGGAAAACGAGCGCTTTTAAATTAAAAAAATTGAATCACTAAATACGCACAATAAATCTAATAACCAATTCACCGTTTGTGATTCCTCAACATATTCTTCCATCGTGTGTAGAATTTAAAGACACATTTAACTCTTTTTAAATTGTGAAATGACTCCCCTAAAGTGGAAAATGATCAAATTGCAAAGTAATTACGTAAAAATTGACGTAAACGTAAAATAGCATTTCTTAACACTTTACAGTAGCTTGTTACACGCTGTCTGAGTGTAAATTTGTACTCTAAATAGAATCAGGTTTATGATGTGAGAGCGAGGTCTGAAAAATACTATTCAAAATATTAGCTATAATTAACCTGAGGATTGAAATCAGACCGTTGTGCTCACGGATAAAATAAATCATTCTCACACTCTGTATTAGTAAACAGAAAGTGAAATGCATATCTGTAATAGATTATTAGTGTAGTGACTTCATGGTGACAATTTATCAAGATCTGATGTTCCTCACCTAAGCACAAAGCTCTTACGTGAAATAAATAGTTTAACAAGTCGTAGGCGTCGTAATATTTCGAAAAAAGCCTAGAGTCTTGCTCTTTGAAACCCAAGCTTTGCTGTGCAGTGGATGTTTCGTGCAGGGTTGCGGAGTCGGAGTCGGAGTCGGGAGTCGGAGTCGCCGGAGTCGCATGTTTTAGGGTGGAGTCGGAGTCGCTTTCCTGAGTGTGTGTGGAGTCGGAGTCGGAGTCGCATTTCCGAATGTGGTGGAGTCGGAGTCGGAGTCGTTCATTCAGGTGTGGTGGAGTCGAGGTTGGAGTCGCTATTTTTTGGTGTCTTCGATTCTAATTTTTGCAAAAATTATTCATAATTGTTTAAAGCCGGAAGTAAACAAAACAGAGTTAAAATACTTTACTGAAAAGCTACGAAAATACGCAATTTTTTTTTGATTATTTTGTTCGAGGTTCGAAACAGCGTATTTATACCTATCACTTAAAACGATCAATGGTCATTGTGGGTTCGCACACATATGTATGTGATACCCACAATTGCGAGATATAATTTTCGTACAGGAGCAATAATGCATATATTACAGTGAAATAGCCGGAATTAGTAATTGAAAGCAACGCAAATTCATTCTGTTAGTTTCTGTTTCTATCATTCCCCCTTCAATTAATACATAGAATCTAGAAACTAGTAGTTAATGTGTTGCAAGTTACTTGAAGAATAGCTCAGCTGATGTAATAAATTGTACTCACATCAAGGATGGTAACTCTGTACGCTCTTACTGTGTCTATATTCTATACCAGTGATTCATTAAAGCGATTTTTGCTAGTCTTTCTTTTGATGCTGCTTTGGTGTAGTGATTGATAATGACTAGAATTTGCAGTAACCAAAAGTTATGTTGTAATCATAAATATTTCTAGTCTCTAGGTTATGATATATTGATAATGACTAGTCTGCCAAAAATCCAAAGCTAAGGTCTAATACAGGGAGAGTTCTAGTTTTCAGGTTACCTAATGGCTATTGATAATGAAAATTCAATTATCTTATTTTCATGTTAATAACTCTAATATTAGTTGATTTTTTCAGCAATATGTAGTACCTAGTAGTACCTATGTACTTCAAATTTATTTCTTTATTTTGTCTACCTCCTTGTCTTTAGGTCAAGTTAACATGCATTAATAATGAAAATTTCTGCTCATTTCTAAAGCTGTTCCTTGAAATTTTTTTGGTTTTTCAAGAGTTATGTTGTATTTTATCATATCATTTTCATGTTTAATTTTTATTTTCTGATCACTCCCAAGTTTCTAAGTACGCTGAAATGGAAATTTTCATAATTGTGTTTTCACAATTTTAAAAACTGATATAGTGTCCGTTTCTCAGCATTATAATGCTGAGATACAGTCTGTATCTCAGCATTATACTTCACTTAGTTACACTCATATTGTAACTGAAAGCAATGCACTATCTCTGCTGCAATGATTGTTGCATTTATGTGATCGTACAAGTTTTCTTGCTGAAAACGTTCCAAAAAGCACCAAAAATACAAGATGAAAAGAACATGGGCGTTTATTAAAATATGAAAATGTTAAATGCATGGCAAAAAGTCAAACGAGAATAAAAAACAGTATCATACTACACACATAGAAGCTAAAAGTGGCTTTTATTCGTAGACAAAATGTTCTGAAAATGTCAGGCCTCTGCGAAGAAAGCAGAACAATTTTGGCCTATTATAGCCTAGACTTGAAATTGTTTAAGCAACAATATGTCACCTTTTTTGCATTGTTACCCTGCATAGTGTAGGTGCAGAGAAGAAAAGGCGGTGTGCAAATTTTGCCAACCTTATCTACATGAATGATATAGCATAATTTTGGGGATTTTGAGCATAGTAATTGAATCAACTATTGTAATTTCGTGGAATCGAAGCATACTTACGAATAGAAAAAACTGTTGCTACTTACCTATGATCATCAGGGTATGTACTGCCTACTTTGCCTACTCAGAAGACACCTGTCAGTAATGTATATGTATATATGTACTGTATATAAAAGTGTATACGACCTGTCATGAATGACGTGATTCGATATTGTCGTTAATTGAACAAAACTTCCGAATGTGGATGACAAATAATAAATCCATTCTGATAGTAGCCACAATTAAAATATTTTTGTGCTTGTGCACTGGTGAAACTCGCATCACAGATACGATCAATAAGCATCCTTTCAGAGCGTAAAAGGGACCGACCAACCAACCAAGACGGACCAACCAATTTTATTTGTTCAGTACTGAATTGAACATTGTAATAACATAGAAGTTATGCACAGGAAATACCCAAATCAATTTATTCATTCTTTCGTTTAAGGAGACACTTGGCATTTTATTTGATAAGAATAATCAACACTATATAAGATGTTTTTTTGTGCGGACAAATTTCAATCATAGGTAGAAAAATTAAAAATAATTCGATTTTCACGAATGATAAAATACCGAAGCGCCTTAGTTTTCGAGTTATAAGGACTTAAAAAAACTTTAAAACTCAGAGTAGGAGATTTCGTGCGCTCCAATGTTAAAGCTAGTCGTGATAGTTCCGTCCGTACTAAAGCAGTTTTTTGTTNAAACCTGCAAGCGTTTTACAATTACGAAAAATTTGCAATATAAACGTTCGTTAGGAAATTAACACTGAGTCACCAATGATAAACGTTAGTAGCTATTTTATTAAATTAATAAAACGTGCAAACATTATTCAATGCTTAATAGCTTGAAACTACAGATACTTTTCCTAGCCGTAAAATGCTTGCAGTTCTCATTTTAAAAATATCAAAAACCTGTTTTAGTGGGGTAGGAACTTCAAGATTTCACCTTTTTCACATTTTCACCCCTCAAGACTTCACCTTTTTCACTTCAAATTAATCTAAGTCAGGGTTAATTTAATCCGAGCCAAGATCAATTTAATCCAAATCAAATTCAAATTAAAGCAATCTTAAGTTAAGTTAAGAATTAACGTAATCACTCGTTAATTTAAGCGTTTTTTGTATTAAATATGCCTTTATTTTATGTAATGAGCAAGACAATCGTTTTTCTTTTCAGCAAGGAATACATAAAATTTCCGCCGGTGTCCGTTGTTGCAATCTAAAGACAAGCTGTCGTAAAATGTGCTAAGGATCCAGCATCAGGCGGCAAAGTGTGATTCAGATCTTTGAGCGGCGTAAAAGATACAAGTCAATTATAAAAACTTTTTATTAAACTACTCACTAAAGTTCTTTTGAAATTCTACATTTAAGGCAGTTTGCATCCATTCAAATTTTTATGTTCAAAAGGTACATAGTAGCATCGAGGAATATACATAGTAGCATCGAGGAATTATTTACACTCAAATAGAGATTTATATGCCTGAAATTTCACTTTATCACATGTATCAAATCATATATATATATGCTACTAAAAAAGATTATCATTGAAAGATATGTAGATTTATTCCACAAAAAAATATAGCAACAAAGTCCTTTTTCGCTCGTCCAAACAATTTTCGTAAAAAGAAGCTACAATTTATCTCATCGACAGAGATGATATATTTGCCTTGGCCTATTAATTTGAAGGGATGGCGACATTTTCATTGCTAATGCAGGAATGTATCTGTGTAATGTACTCCTATCTATTGTATTCAACCGGAATCGTACATAAGTACTCAGTGAATCGCGTTTGTATATTTCTCTTAAAGATTAAATCTACATAACGTCCAATAGTTCTCTTATGTATTTGCATGTATATGATTTCATACATGGGATAAAATGAAATTTCAAAAAGGGAAATCTCTAAATGAGAGTGAAAACATACCCGATACTGCTATGTGTAACATAAAATAACATTTTGAACATAAATATTTGAATGAATGCATACTAACATTAATGCAGAATTTAAAATGACTTCAATGAGTAGTACAACACAAAGTGAACTGGTTATGTTATATAATTGACTGGTATCTTTTACGCTGCTCAAATATCTGAATTACACTCTGCCTCCTGATGCTGGATACTTAGCACATTTTACGACAGCTTGTCTGTAAATTGTAACACAGGCGAAAGTTTTGTGTATTCCTTGCTAACAGGAAAAATGATTGTCTTTCTTATCACATCCAATAGAAACATATCTAATGCAAAAAACGCTCTAAATAATGAGTGATTGTGTCAATTCTTAACTCAATTTAAAGTTTGATTAATTTGAAAATGACTTGGATCAAATTGAACTTGACTGAGAAATATTTGAACTTGACTTGGATTTATTCGAACTTGACTTGGATTAAAACAAACATGACTTGGATTAATTTGAAGTGAAAAAGGTAGCGCTAACATTGGCGCGCACGTGGTTTCATACTTCAGGTTTCAAAGTTTCTTTAAGTCCTCACAACTCTAAAACTAAGGAGTTGTAGGCATTTAATCATTCGTGAAAATTGATTTATTTTGAGTTTTCAACCTACCGTGGAAATTTGTCCGCACAAAAAACCATATATATATATTGGTGTTATGTTAACGTCTTCGACTTGAAAGGCGATCACCTTCAACACGAATTGACAGAGTATTGTTGTTGATGTTTGATAGGATTGAGTGTGATAGAAGAACGGAAGAAACCTTCTGTTTGGAGGACACCGATGTTGAAATTTCACTAGGATCGGAGCTGGACGGCGATTGAAGAAGGTGAAACCTAAAAGTTGAGTGGTGAGCTATTTGGTAACCTTTAGTAATCTGTCTTACCTAATTATAGCTATCTCTTCCATTTTTCTCCTTTTCTTTCTATTTTCATATAATTTTCTTTGCCTTCTGTTTGAGTTCCGCTAGTAATTATGCCTAAGCACAAGCGGAAAAAGAAGGAAAGTGGAATTTCAAGTTCCTCTGAAACTGAATCAGAAGGAAAATCTCTTTCATTTCCTAGTACGTCTCAGCCTCCTTCCCTGTACCCCCAATCCAGTGGTGACTTACTGGAGGATACTCAGTGTGACTTGGCAAAACAAGGCACCC
>JACJUY010011471.1:1314-25299 GCA_014220935.1 Platorchestia sp. MABIK
ATTTACATCCTTCTGAAGGGGTTCCGACTCTGTGATACAAAAAAGATAGGAATATGTTTTTCATCCAGAACAATTTTTTAAATTACGACGCATGGAAAGAAAAGTTATTTTCCTTTAAACCACAGTTCAGCCATTAGATTTTCACTGAATGAGCAGAACTCGGTTCTTCAAATGCTACCCAACAGAATATCCTCAACACACAGCCTCACAAACTGTCGCTTGTATTCCGTAGAAATCGTCCCTCAACCTAAGCGTCCCTACCTCCGAAATTACCATTTTTACGAGAAGAATATACCTCTATAAGACAGCTATGCGTTCGGAGAGGACAAAGAAGAATAATGGCTGCTGTATATACAATGGTTATTTGCCTGAATGCAGAACACGTATTAATTGGCTAGACTAGGCACATAAAATCATGGAAATTTTCATCAAAAGTGAATATTTGCAGGGAAACTTTCGCTATAAAAGACTCATTTTCCAATCCAGGGGATTATCATTCATTAATTATAATTTTGAGCGATTAATTTTTAGCTTTTCTTTTTATTTATTTCGTTAGAGGCCGTTCAATTAAGCGTTCCCTTGTCACCAGCAATACTAAGGAACAATGTTATGGCTGTGAAAGAGCAGACACGATCAAGCCTTCACCGTACGCTGACCTTCTCACGCACAAATTCCCGCGTGCATCTTCCTAATTTATCCATCTCACACTATCGTTAGAAGTCTCCAAGCCGCCCTCAAGATGTGCACCTTTATATAAACCTCCCGTAACGTGTGCCTCAGGCCCCAATTATTGTCGATGTCGTGGAGCATGTGTGAGGTCCCGAGCTGAGGGTTAGGTACGCCTTCCATTAGTTGAAATAGAACAGGTTAGCAGCTGGTGGCTTATGAGCAAGAACTCGAGGCGCCCATCCCAGTCGTCCCTGTGAGCTCTCCGACCACCTCGCACCCGCTCTTGTCGGTCTCCTCTGCTGCAGCGCCTGCCCTGATGTGGGAGGCGGTACCACGGCCGCAGTCCTGCGCTGCAGCGACCGGACGGCGGCCTTATCTGCCACCTCCGTCGTGTGGACCTTCAAGCATCGCTAAGTTAGGGTGGGTTGTGGTGATGGTTAGGCTGGGTTGTGGTGATGGTTAGGCTGGGTTGTGGTGATGGTTAGGGTGGGTTGTGGTGATGGTTAGGGTGGGTTGTGGTGATGGTTAGGCTGGGCTATGGTGATGGTTGGGCTGGGCTATGGTGATGGTTGGGCTGGGTTGTGGTGATGGTTAGGCTGGGTTGTGGTGATGGTTAGGCTGGGTTGTGGTGATGGTTAGGCTGGGTTGTGATGATGGTTAGGCTGGGTTGTGGTGATGGTTAGGCTGGGTTGGGGTGTTGGTTAGGCTGGGTTGTGGTGATGGTTAGGGTAGGTTGTGGTGATGGTTAGGGTGGGTCGTGGTGATGGTTAGGCTGGGTTGTGGTGATGAGTTGGTGCACTAGTCTAGAACGTCCCTCACTAGCCTCCACATGGCTGTAGATTCCGCAACTATAGACGCACATACAAATTGATCCGCGTTTGTTAAATCAATATCGAAATTATTTTCTTTCCATTATCATATACTCCTGGAGCTGAATGCCCTATCTAACTGGTTATTTTGCGAGTCTGTTCATCATTCCTCAATACTACTAATCTTACATATTTTCCCCAGGTCCTGGCTATTGATGAGATTGATCGTCAGTGGCTGTCGGGCGCCTCAATCTCCGACTGAGGCGCGTAGTGTCTTAAACGTTTTTCAGTAGGGGTTCGAAGTAATGTACTCCGAGTTTGATTTAGAGCAGTACATCCCGCCAATAACTCTGGTTGTTGTTAAACAAATTTGTAAGTGGGTTTCACAGACGCGTCTTAAAACGACTGGCGAGGAGCAGTTGTGCTACTGGTGTGAATTTGTAACTTTGCAACAAAAGTAAATCACATTTAAAGAACGGAACACGAGCTTACTAAAGAAAAGACATTAGCCTGTGCAAGGATTGAATTTGCGACCCCCAGCTGGTAAGACTGCTGCTGGTGCTCTACCACTGAGCTAACAGGCACTTTCTAGTACAGAGATTTTTGAGTGTTTTATAACATTTCATCCAAAATAAAAAATCTCGTCAATCTTTCGAAAGATTATTTTTTATTGCCGATACTCCACCAAATCGTCAATACATGTGGTGTATTCGTACGCGCAAAACAGGGATTCAAAAATCTATTTCCGTTTTTAATGCATCGAGTTATATTGCAGCGAAGTGAATAGAAGGGAATTTCCGCTCAGACAGTGAGGCGAGGTAGTTGTCTCTGAGACAAGCAAGCGTGACTCAACTGGGTTCCGTAGCGAGGGTTGCTCAATTTCAACTAAGTATGAGGAACAAAGTGTGAGTTGGAGTTCCAAGTAAAAATGATGAGTTGATAAATTTTCGGGAAAACACTCTTGTGTTTATGTAACTTACATCCAGAGATTATGAGAGGCTCAAAGTATTTTGAAAACGCAGCGAAAACTGTACGAACATCACTGCAAAAGGAATGGTCTAAGAAAGAGTGGTGCAAAGATATAGAAGAAGCTACAGGCAATAGAACTGTTGGCAACTTCAGCGTAGCAGGGAGAAGATCTCAGCAAGAATAAGATAAATCGATTTTATTGAATTATTGCGTTGCTTTGGTTTCCCGTCGACTAGACAGGCAGTGACTGACTGGAGACACCAACGCACCTGTCAGAAACGGTTGGGGGAACAGGAATGTTGGCAGAGTCAAGATTTGCGGGCTAAATACGGTATGTGGTTTGGATGGCAATGGTGATTAACACATTTCCTGCGAAGTGACCCACCGGTGGTCACTTAGGTGATTTTCATGGTGCTGCTGACCCACCTGCAGTGACTAACTCAGTTTTTATTAATACTTAATGAAAGCTAAATGAAGGCCCGATCGAGTTAATGTTTGCTACTTTCAAAGTTGATTACCAGAATTGACTTTAAATTTGAATTGAATATTGAACTTCAGTTTAACCCATCGCAGTGGACGTGTTAAGTTGAAAGATTAGAGCGGAGCATCGGGTATTGAAGTGGTAAAAAAATTCTAAGAGAATAGAGGAAAAAATCTCCAGGGAAAGATGATGTGGAATCAGTTGGATGCATCAGTAGGTTGGAAGACTATGTAGATGATGGGCGTGAGTGCGGTGATGGAACAGCACGCCATGATACAAAGAGAGGACTCGGGTCTGCGAGATGTTATATCAAGTATGTGAGAATCACCAAAGGATTGAGATTGGCACCTTTTTCAAGACTCTCTCAATAATACAAGGACTGATTTTAAAATAAATCATCGAGCTTCTCAAGGACAGGAACTATGTAGGGCATACCACGTGTGCACTCATTGGTTCGAACGTCACTGACAGCCAGAGATACAACCGTCAAAGAAGATACGTTTTAGTTCCTGAATTTGACCAAATCAAGCTAAAACCAGCCAGTACAACGCGACACCCAAGCTCGCTGTGGAATGCCAGAACTCAGCGAGACACGAGCAATAAGTTCATCTCACTGCAGCATGACATCAAATTTCAGATACGCAGAACTGGAAAGCTACCAAAGGCATAGATGCCTTGAATGATACCCTTAACCAAAATCGCTGAAAAGAAAATGGCAACGAACAGCAACTTTGGTACTCGTATACTAGTTTAATTTGGTTAGCTTGACACTTTGACTGTGGCAACTAAATATTAAGTTCAACCGAACTCAAATTTAAAGTCAATTGTATAGTTAGCTATTTGGAAAATACCAAACATGAACTGGATCGTGCCTTGATTTCGCTTTGATTAAATATTTATGATAATTGAGTTTGCGACTACTGGTCGGTCAGCAGCATTATGAAAATTACCTCCATGAACCACCGGTGGCGCACGCTGCAAGCAAAGTGTTAAGGCTCCCTATTCTCAACAAAGGTGTGTCAAAGTGAGGATGAAGGAAGGCAACGGGGATTTTGTGCATAAAGTTTCCCCTAACACAAGATCCCAAAGAATAGAAACAGTAAGTTTGGAAATAAGTTTGTAAAGCAAGACAAAAGTTGAAGAAAAAACGAGGGATGTGCTGGAAAAAAAACAGGACAGTGGTGAACCAAAAAGAAAAATTTCGTAACAAAACACAAAACCATTTCATCTTAACATAAGGAAGGCCTACATAACATTCAGCTTGGGACGTCTCATATTTCCTGGGAATGCTAATTCCCACAGTAATAATAGTCTTATCCCTCTGAGAAGGAGCAAGTTTTGTCCAAAAGTAAATACGACAACGCCATTTCGCTTCAAATTTATCATATAATCCTATTCTTCTGAGAGTCTAGCGTAGCTGTGATACACAACCTACGGACGTTATTATATAAAGCGCCGTGAGATGCGTCAGGGCGCAGAGTAAGTGCGTAAGGGAGGAGCATCAGGAGCTTTACGCACTGACCTAATGTTTGGAAATAGAGGTTCAATAATTCATAAAAGTGTGACTCATTACAATAATGATTTTGCAAGCGACAGCCAAAGGTGCTAGAAATCATTTACCCTTAAATCTAATTATATCTGACTTTCATATCAGAACACAGCAATTATTATTGTTACTAGTGCACACGGCCCGTCAAAAAATGATAGGGGCAGATATCGGACCAACTAAGCTTAAACATGGCTTTCCCATGATTTCCCATGCTATTCTATGGCTTTCCTATACTTTTTTTAAGTCTCAACTGTTGATATTCTTTACAACCTAATCTAACCTAACCAACAATACACGAATCAGTGTATTGTTGAATGCTCCTGAATTGCAATATAGTGGTCTGCAGTCATATATATATATCAGCAGTCATTTATTCATCTTCCATACAGGTGATAGTCTCCGGCGTTTTTCTTGCTGTCGAAGTCTTGCTACTTCTCTCTTGCGGTTGGACACATTTCTATCCATGGTGGCCTCTTTCGCCGGAATTTTATTCTGAAATGTCGTCTATTATCTCTTCAAAGCTTATCAAGAAAATCACAATTTCGAAAACAATAACTCAAGTTCAAAAATCTTGGGCCTTATACCCAGTGGTAGCCAGGTTACTGGTCGAACGAATTTAAAACATTTCTTTTTGCATTATCAATCAAAAATATCAAGGCGACATGATGAATTTCAACAGAGAAAGCTCCATAGAAAATTTCTATTCTAAAAATAAGCCGATTGCGTATTGTGGATACCATAATCAAGAGGGGGTCACACGGACGGAGGGACGGACGCGGCTTCTTTTATAATAGTGATTTCGACCCTCTGATTATTATTTCTAACACTCAGATCCTAACTCCCCAATTATGTTTGACCCTCCGATTACTGTTTGTGAACCTTTGGCTATTATTTCTAACTCTCTTCCTATTATTATTGACCCTTTGACTCGTTTTTGACCGTCTGAATATCATATTTGATTCATAGACTATTATTTTTGACTCTCAAATCTGAATATTTAAATCAAACATGCTGACCACACATGAGGAGTCTGCGAGGCAATTATTCTTTTAACTTGTGTCATTCCATCCATGTACACTCGAAGGTTAACTAATAGAAACTCAATATAAATGGAATGCAAATGGAGTTTTATTATACCCTTGAAATCCATGAGCGCTGTCAGATGAGGCGTACCAGTTAAGTTTATAATGTTGATAAACATAGAACGTTAAATGGATATCTTTTAGTTTATTTTTTGAAGAGAACACGTGCTTCAGTATCCGTTAACAAAATTTAAATGTAAAACTCATGTAATAACTTTTTTATTTCTATTAAAAAAATGGCATTTTCAGATTTTTAAGTATTGTAGCTCTCAATCTCAACTAGTGCCTGTTAGCTCAGTGGTAGAGCACCAGCAAACGGACCAGCTGGGGGTCGCAAGTTCAAACCTTGCACAGGCTAAAGTTTTCCTTTGTGAAGCATTGTTCCAGTTTTTACTAGTGTGAATCTCAACAAAGTTACGATGCTAAAGCACACTTCTACATGTGGCCACAAAATATTAACTAATTATTTGACTGACGATTGCTGCTTTATTTGTTGTCTTTGTTTTAGGGGCAACTGAGTTTTCTTACATTACATTTAGTTTCCCTAAATTTAATATTCTTTTCTTTGAATTAACTCGTTAGACTTGTATATGCGTCAGTGAACACCTACCTTCGTCAAAACAAAATAAACGATTGCTGGACGGTCAATGCAGGTGTATTTTTATGGTTTGCAGGCAAAAAGTGAATACAGTTTTCGAGGGCAGGCAAAGAGTGAGTACACTTTTCGAGACCCCCTGTGTCCGACTGGTGCGCAATGCGGCCAGGCGTCTGGTTCAGGGTCATAAAGCGAATCTCAGAATTGCAGTTCAGTGTAATTTTCAAGTGCGTAATTTCGATCTAAACCCAGAATAATAATAATCTGCTTTATGAGCCTTGCTTCTGTAAAATAAGTTTCAAAGGAATAAAATTCCAGGTCTTGGTGCAAATTTTGGCCATATTCAGTTGAATAGGAGAATTCACTCCACCCTGAGGACGCCCATACGTACACCTTATTTTGTTGCTCCCACAGCACCATCGCTGCCATGTGCTTATATTTCTATTTCCACGTACATGATAGTCAAGTGACCAGCCAACTCAGTTCCACGTCTAAATTTCAGTCTTGAGCACGATACTCATGAGTCAGTCTCTTTAATTTTCTCCTGTTGCTAATTCCTCCGAAGAATTGAAAAATAGGGTCCTTGTCGTGGTTTGGGGCACGTGGTATTCAACAAATAATCGACACATCACCAGTTGCTCCAGGGAGAAAGAAAGGGTGACTTTTTGCAGGCTTTTCAAAACGATATCAGACGAATTTCGACTTGCATTCATGCCTCAAAACTTAGCAATGATTTGTTTTATAACAATCATTCAGGGTTTAGCATAGTTTATTTTTCCCATTTTATGAAAATGCAGAGAAAAATACTTTTAAAGTAAGTTTTATTGTAATTTTTCAATCGTGCAAACTTATCATTCGCCAGCAAAATATTTTTCTGTAAAGGATGGGCAATTCGGAGAAAATAAAGCAAGCTTTAACCATTTTACCAGTCTTCAATGGAACTGAATCAATTGTGGATAAACAGAATAAAATTCACTTCGTTAAATGAACTCCACCGCATAGCAGGTGTCAGTTACGGCTAAAAATTAGCAACTAAATCATAATTAGTGCCGCTTATCAACCGTCTCGCCACCACGGGAGTAGCTCCCGCAAGTGAAATAATGCCTTGAAATACATTCTGTATCACATTTTGTCCGACTTGACCAAACGGTGAAATACTGGTGTAGTGTCAGGTATCCTGGCTCTCTGCTTTCTACGATTCACCACTATTTTTTCACTGTTAATGATGAAAAATGCCTGATGTAACTACAAATTTTTATAGGCAGGTAAATTCTCTCCCTGATTCGGCATTTTATTTCTCGAGCTGAACTCTATTCTTTGCTAATTGCCACTGCTAGCAAAGCCATCAACTGTGGCAGCACGACTTTGATGTTTGAGCTGCCTAAGTTTCTCTTAGGATGTTTCTTAAACCCAACCTCGTAATGTTTCAAGGCACCAATAGGAAAACAATAACAAAACTTGTAATTTGATACATCGAATCCAGTGGCCAGAAGTTAAACTTCTTTGGCGAAAGCAATCAGCAAGTCTTGAGTACAACTGAAGAATTCAGACACCAGTTGAATATACAACAGCAATAGAATACAACAGCAATAGAATACAACAGCAATAGAATACAACACCAATAGAATACAACGCCAAAGAGTACAATACCAATTTTGGCGATCATTGGAACACCACCATCATGACCATTTCAAGTCTCGCTCTTCAAAGCATCGAAGTCTCAGACAGAGATGCGGGCTGTGCTCAGGTGCTGGCAAACCCTGCCTCTAACTTCCTAAGGAGGCTCAGCAACACTCCGTTGGACAGCCACCAAAATCTCCGGTCGGTATTGCCCAACGCCAAAGGCCAAATCCTCTTACCATCGGTAGTCAGTTTAGTTTAATCGTTAGTTTTAGCCTCCCTACCCGCAGCAACAAATGAGATCCAAAGAGAGGAAGGAGGAAGGCACCATTTAGTATGGAGTTAAGGAAACGCGGAATCTACGCAGAAAGGACATAGAAACAGAAAGTTGTGAAAGAAGATTATGAAACAAGATCAAAGTTGAAGAAAAAAGTAGTAGGTGCTGAAAAACAGGACAGCAGTGAACCGAAAAAAGATGGTCCTCAACATGATAAAAACATTTTATTTCAACAAAAAGAAGGCCTACCAAACTCTCAGCTCGGGCCCTCACATTTCCCCCCTGGGAGCTCTAATTCCCATAGATACAATAGTTGTATTCCCCTGAGGGGACTTACCATCGGTAGGTGTGACAATACTTGCATTGCTGTGAGCTGATAAATACCTACCCAAATAAATGAAGTCAACGATACATAGAAACGAGCTCATGCGAAACTGAAACACCTAAGTAGAAAAAGAATACCACTCTATTTTACTAACAAATAAAAGAAAAACATCGTAGCAGATGTGACTGGAATCTCACTGTGTCCGGAGTGAGCCGAGTTAGACATGCAATCTTCGTATTCGGGCACAGTGACACACTTATGTTTCTTTCAATGGTGGTTGTAGAAACAGATGTTTGACAGGATGAAATTTTTGCTTGTTATCCTTGTTTCATCACATCTACATTATCACGTCATTATCACCTACATTATCACGTTGCGGGCAGTTCGATTCGCGTGACGCAAACTGCTTCATCAGCCAAACAAAGCGGTAGAAAAGAGCCTGCGATCTCCTACAGAAATTCAATTGTAAAAGAAATTAAAAAAGGTAAATGTCACCATAGACCTGAAAATTTGAAACCTTTAAAGTAAGAAAAAATCGTATGAAGACGATCCTCCCCTATCTTAGAGATCGTGGACGACTTTGTTCTAATTTCAACCGACAGAAAACACTAAAGAAAAACAGCACACGATTGTGTTCTAGTTGTTCAGAATGTCCGCTAATAAAGTAGCCGATTTAAAAACGCTGTAGTTTATATACTGTTAATTCTAACTATCTGAATTAGATTTCATTAAAAAGAGCCAGATTTTAAGTTTTATTTGGTATTAAAATATACGATGGAATGAACATACAGGTACATCTGTAGAACCTCAAATTCACTCTCGGTTTATTAATCTTAAAAACGGCACATTTAACATGAAGAGACAATCAGTCGTGGAAGAAATTATTAAACACGGATCTGTGAGCTCTACAATTCGTCGATTTCAAGCAAGATATGGAACACGATTATCTCCTAGTGATTGCATCGATAATGATTGGGACGCAATTCTAGTGATTGGGAGTGATTGCGTCTATTGAGGCCAATACTTTGGAGAATATGGTAGCAAATTTAGTGGTTCGGATTGATAAGAATATTGAGTCTGGTGGTGATCATGTAGAATTTTGAATGTTTAACAAAATGCAATTTTAAAAATTACCTATTTCAATTAAACCTATTTAAGCTTTCTAGCTCTGAGATTTTATAAACTACAGCATATTTAAATCGGCTACTTTTATTTACGGACACCCTGTACAACGGGGACTGGGAGTAGGGATTTATTCATGATAACGAAACCTGAAGTGCCAAGTTGCAGCACTCTCAGGGCATAACGTTACGTTTTGGAGTACCTTGATGATTAAGGTGAGCTATTCGCATGTTTGGAAATATATGGGACAATCAATAAATAGCACCCACAAAACCATGAGTTATGATAAGAAAATGATTCATCCATTACTTACTTAGCTTCAAATCTCATGTAACGCAACTCGCAAGATTTCGTAATACGCATTTTGAAAATGTTTCCTCAACTTAACAATTGCCTTTTTACAACAGTTTTATTTATTGGCTCCTAGACCTGTGAACTTTGTTATTACTCCTGTTATTATAACTGTGTTAATTAGTTTAATTAAGACTCCCTAGCTACAGCAAGGGCCTTAATCAAGAAAGCGAAGAGAAGGGACCATTCAGTATGGACTGTTGAAAACGGGGAAGCTATGCATAAGGCGTGTTTCCACTCAAAATACCCTGCGCAAAAAACTGCATGTTAAAAAATATCAGAAAGAAAAAATAAAGAAAGATAACGGAGAAGGTAGGTGAGCTGCAGGAAGTGCAGTGGTAGCCAAAAATAGAAGTCCCGGAATCCTACCTACAGCTGAGGTCACCTCACAGTCACAGTTTCTCTCATGCGGGCGCCAGTCCCCCACAGCACCAAACAGGCAAATGTAACCACTTAGCCTATAGCCTAGCTTTCATCTACAGTGCAAACTTGATTCATAAATATTTCCAATTCTGTAGGTATATTTTGGTTCAGAATGGTTTTCTACTTAAAAGGCCTGCAGAGATGGTTTGAAATTTTATTATTAACACAAGCAATTAATTATTATAATTATAAGTGACGCGAAAATACTGAAAAAAAACAAGTATTTCATCAGCAAAAAATCACCCACGGGAGTGATTTTCAATTAATTTTAAAGAAATTGTGACGTGTATCATAGATGTTATCATCCCGTGATGTTGAAGTTCCATCAAACGAAATGTTAAACCGAGTTTTGGTGCCGCTTCGAAACTGGAACAACCCTGAAAACTAAACAAAGCATGAACTAAAGTTATAATGAAAAACTTTAGCCTGTGCAAGGATTGAACTTGCGACCCCCAGCTGGTTCAGGTGCTGGTGCTCTACCACTGAGCTAACAGGCACTTCAAATTCCTGAAGGCAAAAGTTATTTTTAGTTTCAATGTAAAGCACGACGTGACCTCGATCAAAATTCTATCAATACCGTTTGATCATATTTTGATGAGTCATACATACTAGTCAAAAGTGTTCTCACCAATATTGAGTTTGAAAAGTTTAAAATATTCTTTTTTTAAAACAACATTCTATAATCCGCACATTTTAGAAGTTATTTCATTTAGACCATCAGATGCCAGAGACTTTAAGATACCGTAAAACAGAAAAACGCATTTCAAATCACATTTCACGGAGCACTTTAAAAGTAAATCCACAGCAGTGCACCATTGCTGTAGACTAAAAAAATACGCACCCAAATAACTTCTACTGGAAGCTCAGGTAAATAGGTCTACAATTCGTAGAAAAAAACTCATGCGATGCTCGAATACAACAGTTGAACAGAACATAAAAATACGATTTAGAACTCGTATTCCAATTCCTAACGAATGAATCGAAAAGTTATCGTAGCGCACGTGACTGACGGCAGTGACTTCACTCATGAATGATGTGACGCACACACCTGCTCGTCGTAACGTACCTGGCACAGACAGATGGTACACATGCACGGCTGCACAAATGTTTGACTTGATTGTTTTGAGACTAGCCTCATTCGAGACTAGCCTCATTCGAGACTAGCCTCATTCGAGACTAGCCTCATTCGAGACTAGCCTCATTCGAGACTAGCCTCATTCGAGACTAGCCTCATTCGAGACTAGCCTCATTCGAGACTAGCCTCACTTAAGATTTCCGTCTCATTCGAGACTAGCCTCATTCGAGACTAGCCTCATTCGAGACTAGCCTCATTCGAGACTAGCCTCATTCGTGACTTACTTGCAAATTGTATGGAATTATCCTCATTAAAACGTTCCTACCCGATATAACAAAAGATTTCACCATGTCACCCGCGCCATTGTTATAACATAAGATATTTTAGTTCCAATTAGCCTTCGTGGGCATGATCAGCTTAGATATTTTACAATGCCACCACAAGGAAAAATTATTTTATTTAAAGATCGCATCAACGAAGTACAGAAAAGCTTATCAATTTTTATACTTCACATCAGTCATTTCAAAATAATCAAATGCTTGACAAATTTTGATCTCATGGAATTTTGATCATTCAAACCATATTGTGCGTCTTAAAAAACATTTATTTAAATCCATCATCATTCTGCAGTTTTCGCACATGCTACATTACCAACCACACCACCAGCCACACCACCAGCCCCACCACCAGCGACACCACCAACCACACCACCAACCACACCACCAGCCCCACCACCAGCCCCACCACCACCACCTCACACAAGCACCATCACCACCACCTCACACAACCACCACGCGTATGACCCCACCAGATCGATCTCACAACACCCAGACGGACACACACACATCACCGCCACGACAGCGCGTGCAGCCCGCCTTTCCGGGCACAGCTTTTCCCTGACTAGGGCACAGCGTGAGACAAATGTACGGTATTAGTGGCTTTGTTGGCTCGTTTTGCGGTGTTAGAAACCATGAAATATCTTCCCGCTGTAAACTCACATGCTATTCTTTCCTCACAGTTCATTGCCCTATTTGAATATTTTTCATGATACTTGAAGCACACTAATTAAGCGAGGTCGTGCACCAAACATTAGCGTTTTCATCGAAAATACAACCGTAGGTCCGGTGAATGGTATGGTTGGTGACGTGTAACAATATCGTTAATCTTCGACTGCAACGTGCTCCACTGGTGGCCACAGAGGGGATTTTCATGCTGCAGCTAACCGATCAATAGTCACAAAATCATTTTTTTTAAATAATTAAATTTAAATAATGGCATGATCCAGTCAATGCTTGTAAATTTCCAAATTGCTCGTTACAATTGACTTTAAATTCGAGTTGAATATTGACCTTCAGTTTTACTAATTGCAGTTCAAGGGTTAAATTTTTTCAGCTACAGACTCCATTAGCTACACAATATCCGTGTGCAGCGGGAACACACCTGGCCACACAGCCAGTGCTGCAGCAGCAGGATTATGGCGTTAGTGCGCCTGTCCACGCGACGCTGCAGCTCATCTCCCATCACAGCCATCGCGTCCTCTGCAGATGCCCTGCTCCAAATCCCATTATCCACGGGTCCAGCATTTGTGCCGTCGTTTTCTAATAAACCTTGTTCCAAAGAAAATTGGGTTCCAGTGGAATACAAGGAAATGTACTTCAAATGTTCGATTAATTGAGAGGTTTAACTACAGTTGGAAACTCGTGCCTGTGAATGGTAAGTTAAAAATAAAACACGCTTTTTGTACAGAAGTCATCTCGAAGTGTTGGTTCAAGTAATGAATAGCAAATTATGTTATAATCGAAAAGATTATAAGTGTTATGATACATGTTAAGCAGGTAATATATATAAATATATATCTATATGCATACCAGCAGAAAAGCGCGCGAAATAACAGCCGAGCGCGGCTGCGGAGCGAGAGAGGGAAATAGGGAGTGCCTTACCTCAGGAAAAGGGGGGAGTGGAGTTCGTAGGGGCTAGGAGCTGTATTGAAAGCTAGTGCGTAAAACTGCATACATAGTAAGACGTGGACTAAACAGATGCGTAGCATAGAAAAATAGAGGGTTAAATTTCATTCATTACGATTTAGGGAACAATGGACTTGGGGTTCTAAAAAGTTTTTGAGAGGGCTGTGTGTCGTAATACTAGATCGAAGTGAGGGACACGTCAGCACAAAGGGGTGACGCTCAGGAACAAGCCAATGGGAGAAGCGGTAATTTCGCGGGGCCCCCACACAACCACCGTGCGCGTCAGGCATGGGTTGACCTATTTAAGGAGATCGAGGAATGAGCCGGTTTTATTTCAGCATTTGCCTGGTTCCGTGTGAGATGTAGGGCCCAGAGAGCTGCAGAGGGGAGGTAAGCAAGTCTTTGTGTGTTTGGAAGGGATAGAATTTAATTAATCTGAATATTCATTTTGTTCTCAAGCAGGGTGTTTGATTTTTTTTTAATATGGGTCAGTCAGCAATCTTTGAGATTATATTCAATTGTTGTTCTCAAGCGGGGCGCTGTGATTTGATTTTCGAATTTCCAATCAATCAGAATGCCAATTCATCCTTTGTATTGTGTTCTTTGTGTTTTTTATTCAAGTGTTGTTCACAAACAAGGCATTTTGATTTTCTTTTTAATCTGGGGTAAAATGGGGTTATTTCTCATATGGAGTTCATGTTAAAGGTCAAGTAGAGCATTCACGCCAGTTTGTCGGTCATGTAGATCATTCTAATGCTAAACTTCTGAAGTAATATGACCTTGTGTTTTCCATTATGCATTCAGATAAAAAATAATTATGCTCGGTAGGAATCTAGTGGGGAATCTCGTGAAATTTTAAGGGGTTTATTTACTACCAATTACAGGGAATGAAGGCTTAAGGGGACAGAGTACTTTATATGCTCCTTGTTCTCTGGGTTTGGGTGGCTCAACGAACTGCAGCTTAAGACTGCATCACACGGGTTGATGCAAGATGACGCGAGCAGGAGTGAGCGTCAAGAGAATCCCTGTGCGCAAATGGGGAATCGGCAGGCGATCTACGTACAGGAAAGTTGCAAACTGTGAAGTGCAGGCGCGCTTGGTATTGCTTATTAGCGGCGAGAAACGAGCGGTTCAGGCACCGAGTTTGGAGTTATCTTACAAAACGCTAAACATTTGGAGAAGGTGAAGTGCATTTACCCGCTGGTGTGCTTTCGGCATTTGTAGGTAATACTATAGTCTATTCCTGTGCCCATAGCTGTGCCCATATCCGCAGCGCAGAAGCTTGAATTCGCGTCAGTGTGTTTTTTTTATCGCATTCTGTGTTCCGGTTTGTTCCANGGGGGGGGGGGGGATGCACCAGCGCCCCCCTTCGTTTCGTGACAGAAGCATGGCATTCGTTTCTTCTGTATCAATGGTAATTTCTGCGGAGGGAAAACGGGAGCTTGGATATTTAAATCGACTAATGAGAAGTTTTGTTTCGAATAAAATTCGTTAGCTTTGACGTAAGTGAACAACCTTCTCCTCTAAAGGTGAAGTTTTTATAGAAATACGAGCATAATACGAGTGTATAATTTTTATGTAAAATAAAATAATTTATAATTTTATCATTTCATTAAAAATATAATCTCGTATATAATTTTTAAATGGGATAACTTTCATTCAAATACCTCGTGAAAACATTCATTTCATACATGTGTTGTTTGAATTATTTCGCCCGTACCCTAGCTTAGCCTTAGCAGTGATACTGAATGGAACACAAATCTGCGTATTTTGTAGTGACAAGCACATTACCCACATTGCTGTGATGCTTTATTACACCGACGCTGTGCATTGATAATTTCCATCACACGTTTGCAACTAAACATAAATGCAGCCAACACACGAACTTGAAAACCCGCTCCAGTTCTGCAAACTCTGACTCAAAACAGGAAGAGCAACGACTTCAAAATTCCCCACACCCGAGCTGTTCGGTACGTGGCAATAGCCGAGATTCCCGAAGGAAGACATAATCGTTGTCTACTTCAAATGCAGGATAACGAGCGAGCCGTCAAAAAGCGAGTTATTGACGGTACATTTGGTGGTAATTTAGCAGCAAAAGACACGGAACTCCACTCTTTGTCCGAGCAGCTGGTCCTAACGAGTCTCGAGCCAACACTCCTCCGCAAGTTCTAGAATTGTATGATTGCATCAATTTTGCTTTGGATTTATTGAAGCGTATAGACTGCAGTTCCACAACTGCTATTTCCCTGAAAAAAAATGAAAATAAAGAATTGAAATGTGGAAACACTTTGTTGAGGTTAATGATAAAAACTTGTGAAGGTATTGAAGAACATTTAATGGCTTCGAGAGCATTTAATTGATGGTAACATAAAACAATTTTTCACAATACGAGGATCCAAGCAATTAGATTACATAATTTATTTAAACCACTCTGATCACAACAAAGGTTTTCCTAAAAGAAGAGGGAAAATGCACTAACTAGTATTTAAGAAAACGAATAATTTCTGCATGAGGTACATCTTACACACACAAACAGCAAGAATGGAAGAATTTCATATAACAAGATATTATTTGAAAAAAAAAGTAACAGAAGCTGAAAAAAGAATAGCTGTGCATGGAAAAAATCCTTTTCGTAGCAAAACCAAATACTTATTATATTTAACAATGAGATGTCCTATCTAACAGCTTGGAACCTTACATTTTCCCATTGCGAACGTTAATTCCCGTAAATGCAATAATTGAATGTGTCCCTCACGAGAGACTCGGGTGCAATAACCTTGACGTGCCACACTAATTCAGTGATTGATCAGCTAAACATTCCAAACACTTCTTTTAAGTATTACCTCAGAGATTTTTCAAAATTTACATTTCATCTAAGTCCTAACATCGTTCTCAAGTATACAGCAAAAGGTATTCAAGAGACGCTAAAAACACATCATACTTAGGAAATAATATAATAATTATATTTCTCAACTTCATAAAATAGACGCTCTCTCACTGCTTGAGACGTAAAAGCATCGTCAGACTGATTGATGCTTAAGTGAAAAGTGCCCTCAGACTTTTTTCCTTTGAAGTGAAATGCGTTTTCAGGCTGCATAGCATCTTTGTTCAGGACGCGTTCTGATCTCCTGACATCGCCGTGAGAAGACGGAAAACTTACACTCGGAAGCCTCTCCACCTCGAGGGATTACTTTTTAATAGAACGGTAAGAGATGTGCATTATTATTTAAATCATTGCAAATGGAATATTATACAACCCATTTCATAGCTAGAGACTATCTCCACGCTTACAAAACGGAATAACATGTCGTCCGTTCAGCCACGAGTAAATTAAATCCTGGGTTTAAAGTACGTAGAGTTTTTGAACTTTGACTCGATTCGTCAATTATTTTCAATCGCTTGGCAGATCCTCAAAGCAATCCCGCTAAACCCTTGCATTCTCGGGACTCCGAGAAAATCGACGAACTCATAAAAGTTTTGAGAATTTTAATTTATCTTGAGGAGTGATAGTATTATTAGCGCAGTTACGTAAATTAATCCTGGTAAGCAGTTTTAATTTGCGAAACAAAAATCAATCTTTTTGTAGACCTTATATTGCATAAACACCTTCGAACAAATGTATATTATATTATCATCAGTAAACTACGGACGAATTCAAAATTCGAGACGAACCAAAAAATGGGGATACGTGAGTGTAATTTTAATATTTTGAATTAAGGCTCATATTGTTCATAAATAAGGGGAACCAGTAGGATTGAAAGAACACGTCAGTCAAGATGGACTGTAGAGTAATTTATAAGCTCATTAGAAATGATAGTACTTATAGGGGAAATTATGAAGAGATAAAGAGAAGAAGAGATTTATTTACCCTGACATTTTCTTTCAACAGCTTTGAGGTGAAATATTTCATAATGGAGTGCTCCGCTTCAAAAAGTCAGCATGCAACTAGAAAGTATTCAGCAGTATTTTTAGCGATGCATAATGGACGTATTAGTAAGACTAGACACCAGCCCACAAAACGAAGATGACTTAGGACTGGTGCAAAGGCCATTTTTGGGATTTCATAACGTCAGCAGAATGGTCTTCCTACTTGCTAGATCTCAATCAGGTAGATTACAGCGTGTGGTCAATTTTGAAGCCAGGGCGCATGCTAAGCGCCACACAGTTTCGAGTGCTTGCAGCAATCGCGAAGGTCAGATGACTTGCAGCCCATCGCCGAAAATTTCTTCGCACGCAGGAAGTTGTGCATCTCAGCCAAGGAATGCTAATTGCAATCAGTAGTAGAATTTATTATCACCTGATGTGTGGATTGTTTTTATCAACACGTACTTTTCCAAAATTTGAATTTGTTTAAGTGTTTTTGAAAAAAAGGTCGGCATGAGTTATTTCTTGTACCTCTGTACATCGTTAGAGGTAAACCGACTTCAGCCGGAGATATATTGGCCTGAACAGCATTAAATTTGTCTGCCAGGCTAGTGCTAGCGCCGGTATTGTATTTTAGGGAGCATCGTACGTCGGCCAGTTTTCGGTGGGAAATTTCCGGTAAAATGTAAATCTCACCGGGAAAACATTAAAAAATATCAGATGTTTGTGTAAATAGACAAAATTGTGAGGACAAATGTGATGTTGACAGCGATGGAAAAACGATAAAAATAACATCACAGCTGATTTAAAACAATTTACGCAACAAAATTCGGAGAGGAAAGTAATAGGACATGTTACGGTATTTCCTGATTAAGCTAGGGAATAATTTGCTATCGCGGAAGTTAGATGGCTTGTGATGACCCCGTCGCACTTGTCATGTGTAGATTAGAGTGAAATGTTTACTGAACGATAGGAAGAATGTCAAGTCAATACAGGCAAATGCCCATGATAAATTGAGCACACCAAACTCGCCTGAAAAGACCGAAGTTCAAACTTAGCGTGATAAATAACGAGAAACTCAAATAAATATCGAGAAACTCATTTCTCAATATCGGGAAAATTTCGCTTTCAAATTTTGATGGTGGGGCTCCTTACTCTTTAACACGTCTGGCTATACGAGAGGCAACTCATGAAGACGTGACCAGAGTTTCATACCCCAGATTAATCCAAAAAAATACTTCATCCTGCTAATACGATAGAAAAATTTTCCCCAAAAATGTCCATTATTCCATTACTGAAAATAGAAGGTCTATTTCGACAAAATGACAAGCCATGCACAAAATGCATGGCAATTTGTTTTGCAGTGTGTCGTTGAGATGTCGGTAAATTAGAATCACGACGCCATAGATATTCTTATGGGACATTTTGGACCGCCTTACGCGAGATAGGAGTCTTGAAAGGAGGCTGGATGCTTCACGAGAGAAAATGCAAAACTGCCGTTGCTTTGACAAGCGCTTACTTTGCGAGCTAAAAAAGTTGTTTTCTGCTTTTCTTGAGTACTCATGGCTCCATGTTTGCCTTGAGCCCTTTTCCCAACATTCAGCAATTAATGCACAGCAGGTTAGCATTACCATGAATTTAACCAGGCTTTGCCTCAGCTTCACTCGAGCGTTATTTATTAGTCTAAGCCTTAACGTAACTCGGTAAAGTTTTCCCATATTGGGATAATTACTGTAGTTTTCTGCAAATAGCTTTACGATGCATAAAATCCCGAAATCAATTTTCATTCGGCATAAATGTTTTCATTGCTCTTGTGTTTTTAAAAGGTCGCATGCATGTGGTGCAATTTTGGCTCTGATTCGGCTAGAAAAACGTCAATGAAAATTATTTCCCTTGTTCGGTGTTCCCAAAAGGATTGTATCGAACGCTGTACGGTGGTAAAAAGAGCTCGGTTATAATGGTGATTGTTCCGAACAAGGAAGATGAGACTGAACAGCTGAACGAACTTTTGAACGCATTGATCTTCCTGTAAAACTATTAATGAATTTCAATTTAACTGCACTGATAGCAGTCTGAAAAATAAATGTCTTCTTTCCATCTCTGCAGAAGTATGATCACGTACCAACTCTGCAACCAGTTATCAGCTCTTGGTACAAGAATTTTCTCAGGGTTCTTCTATTCGTCTGCCTCTTGCTGATGAGACCAGGATGCATTCCAAGTTTGGCTTAAGTGGTTCCCTTAATAACTGATAACGTAACTAGGTAACGCCACTCTTATTCATTTCGCTGAACTGTCATTTTACCCTTTCTCCTCTTGCTCTTTAAAACCTGGTTCATATTCAACTGTTGATAAGTATAATTTTCAAGATCCCCGGCACTTGCTGGAAAGTGTGGTTGTAGCTGTCATTCATGAAGCTTCTGAATCCATATGTTCCGATTCAAAGGATCAGCAATAGTTGCAAGCCTCTTAAATTATTTAAAATACGTCAAATAAATCAGGAATTTAAAGACCACGTAAGATTCTATGAGAATAAGGATGTTTAAAATCAAGTGGATCATAGGTCAGATTATAAATTAATTTAAAACCTTCCGATCCATTACAAAAGTTTTCACAAGAAAGGATGGGGAAGGCAGCGATCAGGATAAAGTTGACGGAACGGAGAAACTGGGATAAATGTGGATTTCCTAACAATATCCTCTGTGCATAGAAGCAACAAATAGGTAAAAAGTTCATAACCAAGATAAATTTGAAGAAAAAATTTGTTGGCGCTGAAAACAGGACAGCAGTGAACCGAAAAACGATGGTTCGTAACTAAACAAAAACATTTTATTTCAACTAAACAAGCGTATCTAACCTTCAGCTCGGGACCTCATATCTTTGCCCTGGGTGCACATATTCCAATGATTACAATAGTCGTCTTTGTCATCCTAGAACTAAACCAATACAAACTTTTCTTAATTCCTCGTGAACGAAGATCTTCAAAAGCCTAAACAAAAAAGTTCCCTCGAGAGTTAAAAAGCCACAGCTTCGGCGAACTCAACGCCAATCAATTTCTCTTCGAGCAGCTGAAAGTGTCTCAGCAAGACCAAAGAAAAGAGCAGCACAGCGTCTTTGGAACTTAAGTGAAGAAACCAAGGTTCAAATTTTCAAACGTTAGATCTCCTTCACCAGCTCGTAATCAGAAGCGGTTCATAACTGTGAGTGTAAAGAGGAATGTTTGACATACTTTGAACAGAACTCAAATCAGCTAAATAATCTCCTTTAATCTCGGTGTTAAAATTTTGCATTTTTTATTTTTTTGCAGCTTTCAAATAAAATGAAATCACATCTCTATTACGGAAACGGCTTCTGTATAAGGACTGGAAAGCGTCCTAAGATGTTTCAAGTGTCAGGAGCAATACTTGTCAATAAAATCCGTCCAAGAAATTTCAGACTCATCAGACACCATCAACCAACCGAACTAGCAAACTCCAGAGCCATTCTAGCATGACAACTAAAAATAAACTTAATAAACTTAGGAAAATCGAAGAAAACTCACGTGTCAAGGAAACATAAAAGTGAAATGGTGACGAGGGAAGAACAAAACTGGCTCAGCGAAGTAGAAGTGCTCAATTCAGAGTTCAAGCTCCACCCTTCTGAAGGAAATTTCGAACGATGATATTAGGGCGCCTACGGGCACTGTAAGCAATCGGAGAACGACCCAAAATGTAATAAGGTGTTTGAAGAAGATTAGTGGAGAGGATTGGAGTTTCTAGGAACTTGAGCAGTATTTCACAGAAGTTCAGTCGCGCGAAGGTAGTGTTGGAGTAACCCTCAGAGCGCAGCAGTGTTACAGTGAAGGGCATATAGTGTATTACGGCACGTTGGTGTAAATTTTAGCTTTTACTTCGTTAGCGAACATAGATCATTAACATTTCAGCTATAGATGCTTAATGAAGAGTTAAAGTAAATGAAATGCCCAACGCTCCAAAACTTTTCAATGGAAAAGAATAGCAATATAAATAAATTTGAGAGAACAAAATTTTACAACACATGACATAGTTTTCATCAAAAATCCTCGAAGACATCAACACTCGATTTTTCGCTCTGTAATGAATCAGAGATCGTTCTGGAATGTTCAAGCACGTTCTGAAATAGACACCAGTACATTAGTTAGCACTCTTCGTTGCAGCAGCTTGATTTGTAATAAGCTTTTGTGATACCTTTACCAATAGAAAAAGACCTCTTCTTATTAGTCAAGATCTCTTCTTACGCATCGTGAAGCTCCGCAAAATTGTTTTAGGCACTGGAAGACTTCACCAAATGTATGTATTTGTTCCTGAGATCAGTTAAAACTATTAGTGAAAGTAACGAAAAACAACTCAGTACATGCCTCCGAAAGGTCGTCATCGGAAGATGAACGAGCATTCTGCTTGTGAGTTTTTAAGGACTGAGATCCAAAGACCGGAGTCAACTCGTGATAACTAGAAGAATTTACAAAATACCCTGGGATTATAATATCATAGGAAACATTTACTAGGACACTACGACCTGAAAACCTCCCATTTAAAATTCTCTTGGAAGCCTTCTTTCCTTCGGAAGTGTCACATCCTGGACTCAATGAGCAAATAGACAATCTATCATCGGTTGAGAATACTGTATTCTGAATAAAATTTTTCATCTGCAGGGAAATAGCACCATTCATGTTGTGGTAGCAAAAAGATAATAGCGCATTCCCTTCAGCGCGCCACTCTCTTAGTGAAATTTGGTAGTGGACTTAACATGAAGTCGAGTTGTTCCTGCTCGTCTAATGTTGGTGAATTTCGGAAAACTGAAGAATGTAGAAACAAAAACAAATATCGAGACACATTGAATCAACATATACTGGCTTCAGCTTGCTCTCTGTATTGAAACGTGCTTGGACCTTTTAGCAGGACAATGATTTTCAGCCAACAGCAAAGGCAACTAGGGCATGGTTGCAAACGAAGTTCAAAAGCGATTTAGCAGATCCCCTGACGAGAATCGCATTGCAAACTACTGACAATCTATGGCAAAGAATAGAGAAATATCCCAAAAAACAGCAGTGACTGAAAATTATTGTAAAACCTAGTAGCATCCGCTAACAAAAAAAGTTACGAGAGCAAATAATTAATGAATATTCTTTGCAGTGTTGGACACTTTTTCTTTTGAACATTACACTTTCTATCACTCAATCTTTTACGTCCCAAGTTTTAAATGTTTCATTAACTGTGAATCTCTGTCACGCATCTGTAATAGACAAAAAAGAGTTTTTCGAAGAGAGGAAAGAGGAAGGCACCATTTAGTATGGAGAAAAGAGAATGAGGAATCTATGCAGAAGGGGAATAGAAATAATAAGTTGAGAAAAAAGTTCATGAAATAAGATTAAAGTTGAAGAAGAAAGTAGTAGGTGCTGAAAACAGGACAGCAGTGAACCGAAAAAAGGTGGTCCTTGACACAACAAAAAAAAAATTTTATTTCAACTTAAAGAAGGCCGACCCAACTCTCAGCTCGGACCCTCACATTTTCCCCTTGGGAGTGCGAATTCCGATAGAGACATTAGTTGCATCTCCCTGAGGGGTTTTATCACTGAAAATAATAGCTACACATTACACCCTTTAGTTCCATTTTGCTTCTCATTGCAAATGAGACAAAATTAGAGAGGATTCCAAATTTTAAATTTACACAGCGACTTCGTTTCTACTTGTGACTAGGCAACCTTAGTAGTTGTATCATATACACTGAATGTAAAAATCAATTTCACGATAGTCAACTCATCACACATTCGCCTGAAACCTCCCCAAAAAGAATGCCTCACTTACATCTTTGAATTCTTTTTGGCAAGAACAGGCTTAGGTTTAATGCGTCCTACCATGAGGCCAATCCTTCGAACGGTCCTCAGCGTGAAATTAACGCTTCTAAAAGTCTATGAGCATATCTTTAGCACAAGACGAGGGATAACTCCCTAACTTCTTTCAGTGTGTCTGCACTCAAGAGCAGAAGCACTCAGGGCACGCTCACCGTGATGGCTGTGTGGACGCAAAATACTGCAATGCGTCGCTCGGCTTTAAAGAATATTCCTCTTTACGAAAATCTCTTGATTACAAGGAGAAAACTGTTGGAAGATTAGCTTAGAAAAACCTCAAAATTTAATGGTTCAATTGTTTAACACTTTGACTGCGTTTGCGCGGTTGCTACGATTGTTCAAGTTAGATTGTGGGTCTCAGAGTTTTAAAAAACAACTTTACCGCTCGAAAAAACTTGCACCCTTTAAAAGAAGTGTGAAAAATGTAGCAACACGATGAAATATTACCTTATTTGCTATAATCTTTTCAAGAAAAATGTGTCGAAATCATTTAAATGCTATTTATTTACACTGACATGTAAAAGAGAAGTATACCTAGGGGTACTTACTGTAAATTTTTCAATACGTAGTTAACGTGTTAATCATATAGGTCTAGTGTTGATAAAAACGTTAATTAATCTTGCATTTTCTCTTACCTTGGCATGAAAAATTTAAAAGTGGACACATAGCCAAACAAAGAGCTTACGCAGCAGAAAATCCTATTAAGAGTTGAGCTTCAAGGTTTTCCTCGTCAATTCCAGATGACAGGGACTTTCACGAATTCTATATAAGATCCTTTATTCAATTTTTATCCTGGGTAGAAGCTTTTCTGTGTATTAAGCATTTGATGCAGCTCTGCTCTCAACATCGTAAGGAACCCTCTCCCTCAGCACTGACAGCACCCTCTCCCTCAGCACTGACAGCACCCTCTCCCTCAGCACTGACAGCACCCTCTCCCTCAGCACTGA
>JACJUY010011472.1:0-10063 GCA_014220935.1 Platorchestia sp. MABIK
CCACTTTTCGATTCAAGTTTGTCAACAAACCTGGTGTTGTCATCACACTGAATTTCCAGAAAATAACGACTGGTTATTGACCTATGCGTTTGCCACAGTTATGTCAAAGCGGGCGTTTTACTGCTTCCAATCACCGGAAAGAGAAAAGGTGAATTTCAGCGTCTGGTTTCCCTGGCTGGAGGAACTCTTCGAAGGGCTACCACTGAGTTTGTCTGTTGCGCAACTGGTTGCTTTGAACACAAAATAGACCACTATTGTCTCGTCATGTACCACTAATTCAAACCTAGTCATGAGTCACGATTCAACTATATGAACTTTCCCTTTGTGTCAGGAATGAGATTACACCGCGCATTCAATCGATGCACTTATCGGAAGGATTCAAGTATGCACTAATATTGGAGGGTGATCACTCCTACCTTTATTCGTTTACCCTTCGTAAAGGGAAGCTATCATAGCGATCCCTTCATAAGTGATCAGATTACCCTTCATAAGTCCCTTGCTTTCATCCAATGCATTTGCGTTGAAAATAATAAGTAAACGGGGGGAACCCAAGATTTCGATTTTTTGGTGGGACACCAAGATTTAATTATTTTTCAGCCGATTCGTTTGAAATTGGACCAGTATATGTATTTGTTGAAAGTAAACGTTTTTTACTCGTGTAACTTTTTCAATTTAGGCCTCATTTTTTTGAAAATTCGAAAAGATTGTTTTTGGTACATTTTAAGGATATTTCAAAAGCTGATAAGTCATTGAGTTTTTATGCTAGAACAAAACCAAACACAGTTTTAGAATCCTTGGAGCATTTCTAACAAAAGTTCGGTAGAAAATTGTTACATTTGTAATTTTTATTTTTTTATATGCGAAATTTTTTCACTAATGAAATTAAATGAAGCACATCTTTTACTTGGCGATAACGCAAATTTATTAAAAATTTGAAAGTGAAGAATAAAATTCTAAACATTTTGAACGTTTCGGGATAAATCCCATCATCAGCTGAAAAAACACACATGAAAGTAAATTTGATTAGTTATAGAAACCAACGGTTCATGAGACTATAATAAATTAGATGGAAATGCGCAGTGGGAAGGAACAAGACATATCATTTAGTGCTGGTCTACCCTTTAAAATATACAGAGACTCTAAAATACGTACATCAGTGAAATTTGACCCCTGCGTTATGATTGAAAAATTATTGTTGGAGATTATTGAATCGCAGTTGTCTGTGTGAACACGGATTGCAGAATGGGGTGGTTGTCCTAGCCTTGATCCTGTGCCGTAGCTGACTCCCCTATGCCCAGCGATCCTCTGTCCTAGGGTACGACCGGTGCAACCGACGATGTGCAACCGACCCGTTGCGATGCGATCCTCAGTTATTTATAATATTGTTGTGCACACTGTGCACAACAATATTATAAATAACTGAGGATCGCATCGCAACGGGAAGTTTCTCCTTGAAACAGGAGAATGATCTCATAGAAAAATTGTTCACATAATAACATGTAAATTAATTTTGAAATATTTAACCACAAGAAATTTTAGCTCATCTTTTAGTTTCTCAGATTGAGCACCGAAATATGAAAGAGAAATTTAAAGTTTGTTATTAGAGTCATCGGTGGTCAGATGACTATTAAGCTTTTTGGACAAAAACTGCTTCAACTGGGACTCGAATTAAGTAACTGGATATCCATTGTTAACAAAAAAACTTTCAAGAGTTTCAAACTCAAAATGCATGACATTAAAATTGGATGAAATCAAGAAGGCACGGTTTAAAAGCGTCTTGATGCTATTCAATTTAAATTTAAAGGTGCAAAAACTAAAAAGACTCAAACCTAGTCCGAGAAAATTTGGTCAGACGAGTGTCCTGTTGATTTTAAACCGGTGTTTTATAAAAGGTACGTCGATGACACTTTTTTGCTTTTCAAAGAATAAGCTCATGCATTTCAATTTCTTGATTATTTGAATTCCGAGCATAGTTCGATTAAATTTACAATGGAGGGTGAGAACAACAACAATATTTCTTTCCTTGATTGCTTGGTCAGCAGAGTGAATGGCAGATTTCAAACATCCGTTTATAGGAAAACAACGTTCTTCGGACTAGGTTTGGGTCTTTTTAGTTTTTGCACCTATAAATTTAAATTGAATAGCGTCAAGACGCTTTTAAACCGTGTTTTCTGGATTTCATACAATTTTAATGTCATGCATTTGGAGTTTGAAACTCTTAAAAAAATTTTCGTTAACATTGGATATCCAGTTACTTTATTCGAGTCCCAGTTGAAGCAGTTTTTGTCCAAAATGCTTAATAGGCATCCGACCACCGATGACTCTAATGACAAACTTTACATTTCTCTTCCAAATTTCGGTGCTCAATCAGAGAAACTAAAAAAAGAGCAAAAATCTCTTGTGGTTAAATATTTCAAAGTTAATTTACATGTTGTTTTTGTGAACAATTTTTCTATTAGATCATTTTTCTGTTTCAAGGAGAAACTTCCCGTTGCGATGCGATCCTCAGTTATTTATGAATATTGTTGGTCACAGTGTGCATCCAGGTACGTCGGTTGCACCGGTCGTACCCTAGGACAGAGGATCGCTGAGCATAGGGGAGTCAGCTACGGCACAGGATCAAGGCTAGGACAACCACCCCATTCTGCAATCAGTGTTCACGCAGACAACTGCGATTCAATAATCTCCAACAATAATTTTTCAATCACAGCGCATGGGTAAAATTTCACTGATGTACGTATTTTAGAGTCTCTGCATATTTTAAAGGGTAGACCAGCACTAAATGATATGTCTTGTTCCTTCCCACTGGGCATTTCCATCTAATTTATTATGGTCTCATGAACCGTTGGTTTCTATAACTAACCAAATTTACTTTCATGTGTGTTTTTTCAGCTGATGATGGGATTTATCCCGAAACGTTCCAAATGTTTAGAATTTAAATCTTCGCTTCTAAATTTTAATGAAACATGCACTAATTTTGAGTTTCAGATTGATAAAAAAATAAGTTTTGTACAATTGGGACGTTTTCTACCATACTTTTGTTAGAAATGTTTCAAGGATTCTAAAACTGTCTTGTTTTTTTAAGCATAAAAACTCAATGACTTATCAGCTTTTGAATGTTGAAAGTTAGAGGTTTTGAGTACAAGCCATAAACAAAATTTTTTTGTTGGAGTGTAAAATAATGAACAATTCATGTAATTGAATGCTATTTTTTTTATTTCGATCATATCCATGCAAAACTTCATATTCACACTGTGAATGGTACATGAAAAAAAAATTTGTTTTATAAATATTATGAAATTTTATATTTGTTGTTTGATTCTTATGAAATTTGACTACTATATGTAACTTCTGAAAAGAAACACAATTTTTGCTGTTCATTTTTCCGATTCAGGCCTTAGTTTTTTGAAAAAATTGGACATATTGATTTTTAGTTCATTTTTATTGATATTTCAAAAGCTGACATGTCATTGAGTTTTTATGCTAGAACAAAACCAAAGACAGTTTGAGAATCTTTGGAGCATTTCTAACAAAAGTACGGTAGAAAATATTTACATCCCGTATTGTGTTCTTTTTATATGAGGTCGAAAATTCAGGATTTTTGATCCCCCTCCCCCCTGGGGAGAGGGATCTAGTGTCCGTAGCGCCATAAAATTTTAGGACCGAATAGTCCACCACCTGAGGGTTCTTTTCCAACAACAAAACAAAAAAGCTCACCGGACCGACAGGGGCCTGGGTTCCTCCCCTTGCTTTCATCTTATGCATTTCTGTTGAAAACAATAAGTAAACGTAATGAGACATTCCACCCTATCAAAGCTCAATAACTTATTACGGCTAAAATTCGAGCTTGCGATGTTTGAAATTGAATGCAAGATATGAGTTATGTTGTATGAAATAAATAAAATAAATGAGGTTAGTTCTTTGAAATTTAATAAAATGAAAGCGTTACGGTTCTTAATTAAAATTGAATATAATCAATTCATTGTGTTGTTTGAAATTCAAAACAATAAATGCCTTATGTTGTTTGAAACTTAATACAATAAATGCAATATGCTTTTTGAATTTGAATAAAGTAAAAGCGTTTTGTTTTTTAAAAATTTATAACAATGAATGAGTCCTATTGTTTAAAATTGAATACAATAAATAGATGAGCGATAACAAACCACAGAAAGTTTGATTACCTGCGGGTAAGCCAAACTGAGCTGCAACTCTCCCCAGGTAGAGTGTTGCAAGATGGAAGAGGATGTGGACCCTCCAGCCCTGGGGACGCCGCATGGGCCCTTCGCCTAGAGCCTCCATTGCCCAATGTGCTTCCGTTTGGTCGTTCGCTCAACTTATTTCGGGCAGAAACAAATTATTTATTGTGAAGTCGTAGCATTATTTTATGGAAATTACAGTATTGTTTATTTTGCAACTTTTTAATGAGTTTTGTTACTACTTAAGAAATCGCAGACCTATCGTACAGTTAAGTAATCAAAGTTTCATTACTGAGAAATCAAAGCTTTTTCATCATCGTAGCTTAATTTTTTATTTTAATTTTGCATTGACTATTGTTATTAATTAGAAAACCGTAGCTAGGTAATATTTCGGTCTCTGTCACGTTCTGGGCGAGTTAATCCAAAATTTAGGTTTTGAAATCGTAAGTGACGAAGCCATTGCTACAAGCGACATTGATGGGGCAGTAACAAGATGATCGTGATAGGTTAAACTGAAGTTTAAAATTCAACTCAAATTTGAAGTCAATTGTAGCAAGTAATTTCGAAAAAGAACACGAAACTGATCGTCCCTTCATTGAGCCTTAATTATTTATAGTAATTGAGTTTGTGTCAACTGGTCGGTCAATAGCATCATGTAAAACCCCTCCGTGTACACCAGCCGCTCACCTTGCCGTCAACATGTCAAGTGATGAACAGAATAAATTTTACACAGTAGTTCTTTCCTCAAAAAATAGCCTAGAGAATCAGAGTAAAATTGAATTGAAGACAAATCACTTAGATACGTTAGTGTAATACTTTATTGACTTTTGAGGCTTGAATTTGACATTGATAATTTTTTTGGTTAGGTGTGCATTTCGAAAAATGGATTATTTTTTATTTTTTAAGAAAAATGAACAGTAGAAAAGTGAGAACCATAAAGAAGACGATACAGAAGAAAGAACTGTAAGAAAATATTTAGGAAAAAGTACAGTAAACAAGGAAGAGCTGCAGGGAAAAACTAAAAAAAAGTGCTATAAAGAAGAACTTTTGAGAAGAAAGAACAGTATAGAAGCAACGACAGTATAAACAAAATAAGAGTAAAGAAAAAACAACTGTAGAAATGAAGAACTTTAAAAAGAAAGAAAAGGTATGAGACAAGAAGTGTAAAAAAGAAAGGAGAGCAAGGAAAAAATGATAAAAACAGAGCTTTAAAAGACAAAAATTCCATAAACTTAATTTCGGCACATGATTTCTGGCTAGGAAGGCGTGGCAAACCATCAGAAAGCTGCTCCTTCTTAAGATAAATAAACAGGCAGTACCTATTCAAAACTAGTGAACATCTGGCAAACAAACTTCTAAGAAAAGAACCAGATTTGACAATCCATTTGAAAACTTCCCTGCTTATTTCCTTCATGAATATCAAGTTTAGCATCGCACTGAAGAAATTTCTCACCTACCTGAGGCAATGGTCCTTGAAGTCAAACTGTTGACCAGATGCCGCAGGGTCGCTGAGGGCTAAATCGACATTCGTTCATATCAGAAATTAATTTTTGATGCCTTTAATATTTGAATTTCGCTAGCAAGCTGCGGTTAGCCAGCCTTTGCAGGTATTGGCCGTCGGAATATTCGCGATAACGAATTTATGCGACGGCATTCTTGTTCAAACAGAATTTCATTGTTTTTCATTTAACCTCATGCAACCTTGAGGATCTTAGTGTATTTTGTGGAATGTTAATTGAATGGGAATAACGTTATTAGACGAGAATTTGAAGGAATTTTTTTAGTTGAGCGTAAAGTTTTTGGATTTACTGTTATTGAACTAAGAGGTATTTGAACTTGTCACGCCACCCGACCGTGCAGCGTAACTTTCCGAATTAACGGACACTGAAGACATAGACTTACCTAACACCCAAAGTGGGGTCAGGGAACGNCATAATTAATTCTCAGCGCACTAATATTGCCATGACACTATCCGCAGCAAACAACGTGTGGCAGATAGTGTGCGATATGACACACCGCTGTTGCACTGAGCGTTCAATGTGTTGAAGTCAATCAACGGCTTAACTGAGGTACAGAGACTTAATTGTTTGCTTCATGCTTGAATTCAATTTTTATATATTTTATGAAGTTCATTAAATAGTGAAGGCATAGGGTAATAAATTAAATATCTTAAATGCGCTGAGTTTTAAACCTTTCTATACACGAAAAATGCAATGCGTAAAATCGCACTGATTTTTTCATACATATAGTAAAACATACTTGAGGGATAGTGATCGATACATGGCTTGACATCAATACGTTGTTAAGATATTCAAGCGATCTCCTTGCAACGCGTTGCGCATCATGCCTCAACTTTGCCGGGGTCACCGACCATCTCTTGCATCAAGGGTCGTGAGTGATGGATGTGTGCTAAAGAACCTTCTGTGGTTATAAAATACTGAAAATTTCATTGGAACAGCGTTCTATAGTTAGACTTCGGTGGTTTTGAGGTAAGTAACAAATTCATCTATGTTAAACTAATATATATTTAAATACTCTATATCGTGTGGACCATAAAAAATTAAACCCAACTTTGAATGTTGATAACTTTGAATTAAGGAGGGCAGCCCCCTCATAGACCTTTTTTTAATATTGAACCTAATGCAATGCAATTTGATATACTGATAGGAAATGCAATTAGAAATCGTTTGTCTTCTATGAAAAAATCCAATTTTCTTCAAAGAGAACGAAATATTAATAGAAAACGGAATTTTTGGGGGATTTTCAAAATGCATCCTCACACAGTTTTTCAGCTACAGTGTTGATTTTAGTATCATTGGATGCGGTACATTGCGTAAATTATGGGGTGTAAACAGGACTTTTCTAAGGTCATAATTAAAATTGAGAGAATAATTTTTCGAGGCGCCATTATGTTTTGGCAAACATTTTCATTTGTGATGCCACAACTTTTGATCGTGACAAATTTAGAAGTAACCTTTTACACCCCATAATTTATACGTTTTTCCACATCCAATGATATCAAAATCATCTCTGTAGCTTAAAAACTGTAGGAGGAGATGCATTTTGAAACCCCACATTCAGAACCTTTTAAAAAAGTAAAACAGGTAAACATAAGCTATCTCATTTTTTCTAAGTTATTATTTATGGCGTCAGCTGGGACCCTTGAAATCATAATACAGTAATAATTAGACGTAGAAGATTACATAGCAACGTCGCGCCGTGAAGAAACAGCAGAAGGGTGGTGTAACACGATGAAATACCACCTCCCTTCTCCCCTCCCCCCCATACTTCAAATCCCCGTAGCGGGGGAACGAGCGAACGTACGAACCTAATTTTTTTACAGGACGTACCTGACCTTTTTCACCTCCTATAGCAGCTAAAATCAATTTTCCCCCATATTTTCCAATTTCTGTGGGGACGCTGTCCCTAAGATCTTTCAGCTTCATTTGTTACGTTACATGCAGAGATATGTATCCAGACTAAAGCTTTAGGTCTGAGTGTAAATCAGGTCCAAGTCGTCTGAACTTTTACCTTTATGTGTAAATTTTCAAGTAACTAAGCCCATCGTCATGCGACTAACAACAAAGAAACGCATTTTCATCAACAACGCCTGTACGGGAACAAATAATTTAAAGAAAGTTCGAATTTATTGAGGTCTGGGGTCATAATCTCCACCCTAATTTGGGTAGAGTATTAGGTGATTCCGGAATTCTCTTCTTTAAAGGGATCTACCACCCTGTATTTTACCTAATATACGGAATTTTTCAAATTTCCCTGTTTACGTTTCTATTGCATCTAGAAGAACGAAAATGAAAACAGAGATGTAAAATTGAATTCTGAACACATTTTTTCCAATAAAATTTTCGATTTTCGCAATAAATGAAAGTTGTTGTGTGAACATGAAAAAATGTATATACTTGCGCCAAACTTTTCCCACTCTACAATTTTTTACGTAGAAGCGCGATTGTGGTCTCATTCGACGAGGAAGAACTGTAGAAACCTCGATCGTAACGAAGGATTTTTTTTTGAATTTCGAATAAGAAAAAAAATTATTGTTACACATGTCCAAAAATTTTTTTCCCAGGCAAATCCTATATTCTTTCTCTATTCGCAGCTTACACATTTATATTGCAACTAGGTAAACGAAAATGAATTCAGATACGTAAAATTAAATTCTGAACACATTTGCTTATATGAAAATTTTCGATTTTCGTAATAGCAAATCGCAATGGTTGGACATTGTAACAATAATTTATTTTCAGGTTCGAAATTAAAAAAAAATTCTTCGTTACGAGGTTTCTACAGTCTTTCCGCGTAGAATGAGACCACAATCGCGCTTCTACGTAAAAAATTGTGGAGTGGGAAAAGTTTTGCGCAAGTATAAATATTTTTTTATGTTTACACAATAACTTTTTTCCATTGCGAAAATCGAAAAAATTTTCAGGAGAAAATGTGCTTAGAATTCAATTTTACATATCCGTATTCATTTTCGTTCCTCTAGATGCAATAGAAACATGAACAGTGAAATTTGAAAAATTTGGTAAATTAGGTAAAATACTGGGTAATAGATCCTCTTAACACGTTCCCTGCGTTTCTGGGGTTGATAATGGTTGGCTTGATTAGGTTGTAATAAGCAGAATTTTTAAATCAACTTTACTGCTCGAATACATTTCATTCCTTCTTAATCAATGTGGAAATGCCATTGCATGATAACGTTTTATCTCGTATAACAACATAATTTTAAGAAGATTGCGAAACTGAAAAAATGCCCTTCATTTATACCGGTACATGAATGAGCAATTAACCTATTAGTACACAAATGGATCAATACGTTGGGAACGTGTTAAGGCAATAGATCATCAACGTAGTTCATATTTCCCTAATTTCTGTTAGGGATGGAGTTGTAAATTGTCCATGTTATGCAGGGGGTTTCAGGAAAAGAGGTACAAAATTTTGCATCAAGTTTAAAATGACCAAATAAACACTTTTTCTTCTATGAAATTTTCCACAAATATTGAGTTACTGAGATTTAGATGTTTAATTTTTTTAAAGAATGAAATTGAACGACACAATTACTCGAAAAATTTATTTGGAATTTACGCTACACACACTTTTATTCTATTAAAGTTTACAATAATAAAATGACGTTTAATTGATATTTGGTAAAAAATTGTTAACAGGGTTTTAGAATATTCCAGATTCAGGTAACTTCTTGTTGATCTTGTTGGCACAGTTCAATTCCAAAAAAACACTACGCCGGTAACATGAAGCGTTCAACAAATGCTGAAATAGCAGATATGCATCTTGCTGATGGTGCTGCTAATGGCAATGCGAGATAGGCAGCTTGGCTGTATCAAGAACGGTTTCCTAATCGATACATACCTGGCCATAGAATGTTTACAAATTTACACCAAACGCTACGTGACATAGGGAGTTTCAAAATTAACAGGAGAGAAACTGGACGCCCATGAGATTAAAATGTTGAGAAGGCTGTGCTAGATTCTTTTCGTCATAATCGAAAAGCATGCACTCGTTGAGTTGCTGCAGCTTTGGGATTATAAGGCCACTGTAGTGTTTGGAAAATCCCGAATGACAAAAATATCCATACAAATCACTTTCAAAGCGTTCAGCATTGAATTCTCGAGATCATGAACTATGAGTGCAATCTGCCGAGTGGTGCCTTTACAATGAATTTTAAGAACCTAACATCTCCGAACGTGTATCGTTTTCGGATGAAACAACATTCACTCATGAGGGAGCATTCAATTCCCCCAATGAACATGAATGGATACTTGGAAATCTTCACATCGTGCGTGGACATTCGTACCAGCAACGGTACAGCGTTAATCTTTAGGCTGGTACCACCC
>JACJUY010011472.1:16658-31420 GCA_014220935.1 Platorchestia sp. MABIK
ACAATATTCCCCGAATGAAAAATGCTGTCAAAAAAAAAAACGAAAGAGAAAACAGTTATTCTACAATGCAGGTGGAAGTTTAAACATGTTAATGAATCCTCTTTAACGCTGGGTCGAACACGGGTACTGAAATCATTACATTAAGTCTAATAAAACTCTTAATTTAATGGAATTGTGTGTATATTGAAGAAAATTCATCAAAAATGTTCTCATGATTAGTTAACCAAACATTAAAGAGTAATAAATACAGCTCACAAAAGGAAAACGGTGAACATTAGTATGAGCACCTCGCGGAACATCTATTTACCGTGACACATGAGCTAAGTGATCCAGGGATAGTAATCAATGTTACTGAAAATGTTGCGAGAGGAAATAAAGTATGAAATTTTAATCTTAAGTATTTGCGTGAGTTATTTATACATATAATCGAAAGTCTAATGACTGTAAACTTTCAGAAGATTTTGTTGATCAAAATATACAATAGTGATTTGTACAAAATTGCCAGTAGAGTTGAAGAAACAAAAAATATATACGGAAAAAGTTTAGGATGCCACAAAAAACTATGAAGACGTCATATAAATAAAACGGGTTGTCTTTGTAGCTTACTGGATAGCCTTGTGCCACAAGACCAGATGCTAATAATTGTTTGTAAATGCAGTTCAGGGCCTGTTGTTCCAGTACGCTTTCCATTTCCTAATATTCTGAACGCGTGAGGTATGTTAAACCTCGTAGCAAGGAACTTATTTTTTGAACTATGCTTTCTCGCCAATGAATAATAGTTAATGTAATTATATGTATAAGCAATGCTTGATGAAATTAAAATTACTGTCAATAGTTAATGTATATACATGTTTCAGAAAGACATAACAAAATTTCCTGTATTACCGAGAACTAATACAATTATTTGTATTAGCCACACATTACGAACAAATAATTTGACGAATGCAGTATGTAATTATTGTGTAAGCAATACATGATGAAATTCTAAGTATTACCAGTAGTTAACATAATTATATGTCACAGAAATACATGATGAAATTATAATTATTACCAATAATACTCTCAATTAACAAATTATGCGATCAAATTGATCAACACATGATGAAATTATTAGGATTATCAATAGTTAACGTGATTAAATTTCTACATTAATGTCGAGTTGTTCGGCTTTTTGAGAGATTGTGGAGATGGAGTGTGGAGGGTTACTTCGTGTTACTACCGCTTAAACAAAGGGGAGCGAACGATCTTATATTTTCCCTCAGTTTGCTGATCAACAAAATGTTACCACTGGCTTATCACCGTTTTACTCTTCACAATTAGTATTCTCCAGGTTCAAATTTTTGAGAAGCACAAACAAATCGGTCAAAGAACAAAAGTTACGTAAGTTACTTTAAATCCTTCCTAAACACAACAGAAGTACAGGGAACCGGAAATCTAAGCCAACAAGTGCACCCACACACCCCGCACATAGAAAATACGGTCATTAAACAGGTTTGAAAATGAAATTAATATTTTTTTCTCAACTTTAGGGCACAGGCACAGATATCTTATGAATCAAAATAGTTGAACACAACCTCCATTATGCGGGTCTTGGTCATTTCACTGCCAAGCCAACTGTTGCTATGAGAAGAAAAAGGTTGAAAATTATTGCGCCACACCAAGGTTAAATAAACTTTAGAAACACTTCCGGAATTACGAACAACATTAATTAATAAATGCATAATTTTCTAACATAGATAATATTTAGTTGCAACGGACGGTGTAAGAGTTGAAAATTTCAGTAATCCAAACGAGAAAACAATTGGATAGACAGCTCCGCAAATGCAACGTATCGCAGCAAGCCAATTATTATTGGCTTACTGTGACATGAGTGCCAACTTCACAGATATTGCTAACACACAACCACGCAAGTGCAAACTAACGGCAACACACAAAATGTGTCTTAGGAAGAGAGTACGGATGGAAATGCACGGAACGAGTCCCAGGAAGCATACACTGACGAAAAAGCACAAAACGTGTTCTTTCAAGCGAAATCGAACGAAAACATGCGAAACGCTTCGTAGGAAGATCAAACGGACAAATACCCACGAAGTAATTCCTTAAATGGGCCAAATGGATGAGAACACACGAAAGGAGTCTAAGGAAGCGCAAACTAACAAAAAGAACAAAACGAGTCCTAGAATGAGCACATGTACGAAAATGCACAAAACGTGGTCGAAGAGACTGAAACATAAAAACACACGAAACGAGTCCCAGGATGAGCAAATGCTCGCAAAAGCGCAAAATGTTTTCGGAGAGGTGCAAACAGATGAAAACAAACGAAACGCGTATTAGGAATAACAAACACATGAAAATGAGTAAAATAAGTCCAAGGATGAGCACACTGACGACAATGCACAAAACGCGATCAACGAGGCGTAAACTAAGAAAAACTTAGCAAAGTGTCTAAAAAGCGAATACAGACGAAAATGCACACAACGTGTCTAAGAAGCGAAATCGGACGAAAATGTATAAAACGTGTTCAGAGGAGCGAAATCGGATGCAAACAAACGAAACACGTCCTTGAAAGCGCAAACGGATGAAAACGCATGAAACGAGTCGTAGAAGCTGCTAACTGACGAAAAAACACAAATCAAGTCCTCGAATGCGCAAACGGTCGATTTACATACATGTACGTAAATATTCGCATTCAAACAATAATATTGCACACGCATACCACAAAAATGTGAGGCCTGTGGTATATTGTACTGAAACAGTAGTATTTGCAAAACTGCGATAATGCGTTCCAAATTAACAGAGCAGTTTTTAAGGCTGCCGTGCACAAGGGCTTAACACCAGGCGCGAGATGCTGACAGACCCATAAAAGATTAGCTAATAAAACAAAATATTATTGACCTTAGGAGGAAAAATTTTCTTAGCACTTTATTACATATTTGATAAAACAAAGTTAATAGTATATACCAGTACACAGGGTGCTTCAGAACAAGAGTAAACATTTTTCTTCTATGAAATTTCTGAAAAAATTGGGTAATTGAGATATTAGCAATTTATCTTTTTAGAGGTTGAAATTCAATATTATCTATTGACACAGTTACTTGCAATATTTGTTTTGAATTTACTTTACAAAAGTATTTCAAATTGTGTTCCACCAACATTAATGCACTTTTCCACTCCTAGCCTTAACGACTGCCGGATATTAGAAAACACGTCTGGTATTTCAGAAATTTCACCAGCAGCCATTTAAATTCTGGCCACGAAACCTTCTTCAGATTAAATAGGTCAAGCATAAACAAGGTTTTTCATATGTCCCAAAAAAATCGATTGGAGTCATGTTAGGAGATCTTGGAGATCAAGATATAAGCCCATTTCAGCTCATCCACCTATTTGACAATTCAATTAATTACTGACACTAATATGGAAGTGTGAAGGGGCACCATCATGCTGGAACCACATTCTTCTTCATGTTGCAAGTGTTAGATCTTCGAGTAACTCGGGAAGAACTTCCAAGAAAACTTTAACTATTCCCGTTGTGAGGTGATGGCATAATATATGAAGTCCAATGATTGGTAATGGGTGATACCAGCCTAAAGATTAACGCTGTACCGTTGCTGGTACGAATGTCCACGCACGATGTGAAGATTTCCAAGTATCCATTCATGTTCATTGTGGGAATTGAACGCTCCCTCATGAGTGAATGTTGTTTCATCCGAAAACGATACACGTTCTGAGATGTTATGTTCTTAAAATTCTTTGTGAAGGCACCACTCGGCAAATTGCACTCGTAGTTCATGATCTCGAGAATTCAATGCTGAACGCTTTGAAAGTGATTTGTATGGATATTTTTGTCATTCGGGATTTTCCAAACACTACAGTGGCTTTATACTCCCAAAGCTGCAGCAACTCAACGAGTGCATGCTTTTCGATTTTGACGAAAATAATCTAGCACAGCCTTCTCAACATTTTAATCTCTTGGGCGTCCAGTTTCTCTTCTGTTAATTTTGAAACTCCCTATGTCACGTAGCGTTTGGTGTAAATTTGTAAACATTCTATGGCCAGGTATGTATCGGTCAGGAAACCGATCTTGATACAGCCAAGCTGCCTATCTCGCATTGCCATTAGCCGCACCATCAGCAAGATGCATATCTGCTATTTCAGCATTTGTTGAACGCTTCATGTTACCGGCGTCGTGTTTTTTTTGGAATTGAACAGTGCCAACAAGATCAACAAGAAGTTGGCTGGATCTGGAATATTCTAAAACCCTGCTAAAAATTTTTTACCACATATCAATTAAACTTCATTTTATTGTTGTAAACTTTAATAGAATAAAAGTGTGTGTAGCGTAAATTAAAATTAACTTTTTCGAGTAATTGTGTCGTTCAATTTCATCCTTTAAAAAAATTAAACATCTAAATCTCAATGACCCAATATTTGTGGAAAATTTCATGGAAGAAAACGTGTTTATTTGGTCATTTTATACTTGATGTACAATTTTGTACCTCTTTTCTGAAACCCCTTGAATAACATGGACAATTTGCAACTCCATCCCTAACAGAAATTAAGGAAATATGAACTACGTTGATGATCTATTGCCTTAACACGTTCCCCACGTATTGATCCATTTGTGTACTAATAGGTTAATTGCTCATTCATGTACCGGTATAATTGAATTGCATTTTTTCAGTTTCGCAATCTTTTTAAAAAATAAGTTGTTATACGAGATAAAACGTTATCATGCAATGGCATTTCCACATTAATTAAGAAGGAATGAAATGTATTCGAGCAGTAAAGTTGATTTAGAAATTCTGCTTATTACAACCTAATCAAGCCAACCATTTTCAACCCCAGAAACGCAGCGAATGTGTTAAGAGGATCTATTACCCAGTTTTTTTACCTAATTTACCGAATTTTTCAAATTTCACTGTTCACGTTTCTATTGCATCTAGAGAAACGAAAATAAATACGGATATGTGAAACTGAATTCTAAATACATTTTCTCCCATAAACTTTCGATTTTCGCAATGAAAAAAAGTTATTGCGTAAACATAAAAAAATATTTATCCTTGCGCAAAACTTTTCCCACTCCACAATTTTTTACGTAGAAGCGCGATTGTGGTCTCATTCTACGCCGAAAGACTGTAGGAACCTCGTAACGAAGGATTTTGTTGAATTTCGAACCTGAAAATAAGTTATTGGTAAAATGTCCAACAATTGCGATTTTCTATTCCGGAAATCGAAAATTTTCATAGAAGCAAATGTGTTCAGAATTCAATTTTACGTATCTGAATTCATTTTCGCTTGCCTAGTTGCAATATAAATGTATAAGCTGAGAATAGAGAAAGAATCTAGGATTTACCTAGGAAAAAAATTTTTGGACGTGTGTAACAATAATTTTTTTTCTAATTCGAAATTCAAAAAAAAGTCCTTCGTTACGAGGTTTCTACAATTCTTTCTCGTCGAATGAGACCACAATCGCGCTTCTACGGAAAAAATTGTAGAGTGGGAAAAGTTTGGCGCAAGTATATACATTTTTTCATGTTCACACAATAACTTTCATTTATTGCGAAAATCGAAAATTTTATGGGAAAAAATGTGTTCAGAATTCAATTTTACAACTCTGTTTTCATTTTCGTTCTTCTAGATGCAATAGAAACGTGAACAGGGAAATTTGAAAAATTCGGTTAATTAGGGAAAATACAGGGTAGTAGATCCCCTTAAAGAAGAGAATGCCGGAATCACCTAATACTCCACCCATATTAGGGTGGAGATTAGGACCCCAGACCTCAATAAATTCGAACTTCCTTTAAATTATTTGTTCCCGTACAGGCGTTGTTGATGAAAATGCGTTTCATTGTTGTTAGTTGCATAACGATAGGCTTAGTTACTTGAAAATTTACATATATAGGTAAATGTTCAGACGACTGGGACCTGATTTACACTCAGACCTAAAGCTTTAGTCTGGATACATATCTCTGCATGTAACGTAACAAATGAAGCTGAAAGATCTTAAGGACAGCGTCCCCCCAGAAATTGGAATATATGGGGGAAAATAGATTTTAGCTGCTATAGGAGGTGAAAAAGGTCAGGTACATCCTGTAAAAAAAATAGGTTCGTACGTTCGCTCGTTCCCCCGCTACGGGGATTTGAAGTCTGGGGGGGAGAGGAGGGGGGGAGGTGGTATTTCATCGTATTACACCACACTTCTGCTGTTTCTTCACGGCGCGACGTTGCTATGTCATCTTCTATGTGCAATTATTACTGTATTATGATTTCAAGGGTCCCAGCTGACGCCACAAATAATAACTTAGAAAAATTGAGATTGTTCATGTTTACCTGTTTTACTTTTTTTATAGGTTCGGAATGTGGGGTTTCAAAATGCATCTCCTCCTACAGTTTTCAAGCTACAGTAATGATTTTGATATCATTGGATGTGGAAAAACGTGTAGATTATGGGGCTGTAGAAGGTTACTTCTAAATTTGTCATGATCAAAAGTTGTGACATCACAAATGAAAATGTTTGCCAAAACATTATGGTGCCTTGAAAAATTGTTCTCTCAATTTTAATTATGACTTTAGAAATGTCATGTTTATACCTTATAATTTACGTAATATACCGCATCCAATGATACAAAAATCATCACTGTAGCTTAAAAACTGTGGGAGGATATTCTTGTTGAAAATCCCCAAAATATTTCGTTTTCTATGAATATTTCGTTCTCATTGAAGAAAATTTGATTTTTTCAAAGACGACAAATGATTTCTTATTGCATTTCCATCAGTATATCAATTTGAATTACTCTAGGTTTATTATTAAAAAAAAGTCTATGAGGGGGCTGCCCTCCATAATCCAAAGTTATCAACATTCAAAGTTGGGTTTAATTTTTTATGGTCCACACGATATAGAGCGTTATGAGATGACGTTACACTCAAAGTTAAAGTGTAATTTCGAAGAAATTATTTAAAATTTTACGGGCACCGCAGACCTATTTATAGTTGAGGTAACTTAACAGTGTTTCCTTTTGGCCCCATTCCATACAGCATATGAATAAAGATCATAACTAACAAGAACTTATTGCCCATCTTACATCCTACATATACCTTATATATAACAATAGACGGAACACTCAGAGACAGTTGTGGATCGCCAGTGGGCGTCCTTTGTGATACAAAAGAGCTGACCTGTACCAAAGGAAGCTAATTGTTAATTTTTTGTATGTGATGAACTTACTGTGTTTACCTTCGATGTTTGTCGGCAGGCGTGGGAGATTTACTATACTCGACTTCACAATGGTCACCATTTTCTACTCTATTCCACCTGCGTAGCAGAAAAAATATGTTTTTACATCACTAATATAATCATAACTAATTGTTGTGCTTATCGGAACTATGTAGTGGCTCGTGAGAATGTAATTCCCTTATTAGTCTAGGTGTTCTGACGTGACTGAGTACAGTTTTATTAAACTCTTAAACCATTCATTGTATTAATTTGAATTTAAAGTGTCCGTAATAGATACTTATTTAACTCTCACTAAAAATTCGAGCCGGCAATAAATTTTCTGTGCTTCACTTGCGTTTTTCCCTTGACTGTTTTTCTATAAAGGCTTCGTAGTTTATTTCCTCCCAATGCAAACTTTTTCAACTGAGATAGTTTGATCATTTATGTATCACTTCAAATGCAAACGAGTAGTAAGGCAAGTAGGTGTCCCAGAACAGTTTAGGCCTTTTGGAAAATTCCAGCAATCAAAAAACGATCTCGAATAGCCTCGAAATCCATGTTTTTAGAACCTAACTTAAATGGCAAAAATATTTAATTTTTCATAATTATTTCTATACAAACTTTAAATATGATGGTTCTATCTTATAGTCAAGAAAAATGGTTTCTAATAAAATTTCAGACTAAGTTATTTCAATTAAACGTTTAAAATATATTATTAACTATTTCCAATACTTGAATCTCTGTGTGAGTGCACGCTGGTGTTTCAAGTTTGAAGTATTTACAAAGTATTGAAAATACTTTTTCGAAGTATAAACTTTGTTCAAATTCCACACGACAGTCACTCTCGCTGTCTTTTGACCTTCACACATCCTGGCTGTGCTCGCCGTCGCACGTACGCGCGCCTATTTTCACCTGAACCGTAATTTGGCCCTCACAATTTCTGGCGACAGCTCAGATCGCATGTTCTGAGACAATTATTGTTAGTTCTTACCGCCGACACACCACTGAGGAATCCTTGATAACTTTCACCTCAAGCAGTGAACGTACCGAATAAATACAGCAGCCCGTGACAATACGATCACTTGTATTTCTTTGGCCGCTCGGGCGAGTTGCGATTAGAATATGAATGATTAGCTTTCCGATTACTGAACCTAAATAATGTATGATTGGAACAGCAGAAGAAAAAACATGCATAATGTGAATCTACATACATGTCTGATGTTAATGTCATGCAATTTTTTTAAAAGGTATTTTATTTAAACATAGATGAATTTGTCACTTACCTTAAAACCACCGAAGTCTAACTTTAGAACGCTGTTCCAATGATATTTTCAGTATTTTATAACCCCAGGAGGTTCTTTAGCACACATCCATCACTCACGACCCTTGATACAAGAGAGGGTCGGTGACCCCGGCAAATGTGCCGTCGTGGTGATTACTTTCGGAGAGTCAAAGTCGGAGACGTTTTTAGAGGTCTTTACTTGAAGAAGGTTCGAGTTCGAAAAGCGTCATGCCTCGGATGTCAGAGGCTTATAAAGCCTCCGATGCGCATGGGGTTTAGGTTGCGCACATTTTCTCCCCCACCGACCCAAAAATTTGTTACTCATAAGATTAATCAGTACTAATCAACGTTAAACATTTTGTTCCTCAGCGGGAAAATTATTGAAAATTAAAACATTTTTTGAAATTAAACATATTTCCAAATAAAATAATTAAACAATTTTTCTATCCATAGTACACCTCGTTTTATTCTAGCAACAAACATTTAATAAAAGGAAACGCAATAACGCAAGCATTAAGAGAGGCAGCGAAGCTGGTTAACAATAAAAAGTGCCTTCTTCAACAACATAAACTAAAACACGAGTTCCTTCACTACTACTATAAACATTAAAAATCCTCAGTATTTAGGGTAAGGGATTAAAATAAAAACGCCAGATACACAATTATAAAAACATATTCGACATGAACGAAAACATAAACGGAAACTTGATATCGCTCCTTATTAAAAGATGGATCTTGTGATCTAAAGTAATAAACAAGTTCAAATTTGAAAAAGGGATAACAATTTCGTGGAGTAGAAAGTTTGGAATAGTTTCCCTTGCTTTGCACAGAAAACTGAGTGCATTTGCATTCAAGGCCATCTGCTAGTTGTTTACATTTAGGCGGCAGGCTGTCTGCTTCTCCCAGCCATTGAAGGTTGGAAGCATTTGCACAAGCATTATTGAAGGGAATTATTTCAAATCTTCGAACGTAGTCAGCTCACTCGTAAGAGCTTAAAGGTAGGGTTATAGAAAACATCGAGCAAACATTATGTATATGAAGCATTTTTCACCGCAACTTCAATCTATGTAGAGGGGTTGAATCTATGAAGGGGTTAACTAATGAACCGAATTTATTTAGAGCCGAATTAGGTTATACATCTGTTGACAGCATTCCGTAGGTCGCTGCTTGCGTCTGTATGTTAGGCTGCACCGACCGTTTTGAGCGTTTACGTCGCATTAAATCAGATTGCACATTTACTATTACGTAGCCCCCAATGTGTATAGTGTTTACATTTCTGACAATGTTCCTTTTGTTTTGAACGCGTTGCGACGGAGGTGAAAATCCTCCGTTCGTACGCGCTCTGCCAACAGTTCCATCTGTTTTTTAAGGTAGTAAACTAGGACTGTCAGGGCTATCATGACGACCAAAAGGATCATCACAATGACGTCGCTCACCATGTCTGGTATGAAATCCATATTGCTGTTTGCTGCTATCCAATCATTTGTGATTTGCTCCTTAGTGTCGACCAAAGCTGCAGTTAACGTGTCTACGCTAATTGAACTAACCTTGTTCCCCATAGTCTAATGATTCCCGTGTTTTTAGTGCTTTAAATGAATGAATTGATTGTTAGACGTTTGGATTGTGTGATTGTTAGACGTTTCTCATAAACCAGGACCTGCAATTGAAACGAAAACAACACTATATTAGCATGGCCATTCAAAATTTTACAATGTTAAAAATACAAATGAAAATTACTAAATCTACACACAATCATCAACACAAATGAAATATAAATGTACTTTTGAAAGTCAGCAGTGAAATAAGTGAAAGTTAGCAGTGAAATGCTAACTACTTCTGAGTCAGTTAACTGAGAGTTAAGACAATTACAGTGAAAACTGTGAAACAGATTGTCAATCAGATTAGTTATCAACAGTATACAACCAGGAAGTTTCCCAGGAAGTATTCACCAGGTGTAGGTTATCAACGAGGTTGATTTTTTCATCAACAGTGATTCTGTGGTGATGCAATTGCAATTGCGCAACGCGCTCACCATTTTTAATTGGCTATCAAAATTCGAACGTAAGTGTTGATTGTTATCAAAACTAAATTAAAAATTGCACTTGCACATCGTGAGAACATTTGTTTGGACATTTACAATTAAAATTTCTAGTTAATGTATGTGTTGACTGCTGTGAAAAATACAAATTAACAATTTTTAATTGCACATAGAGTGAGAACTTGAGCTCCGTGATCTAAAATGTGGCTTAAACTTGAAATTAAAAGTACAACCTAAACTGAACATAGGGTAACCTGTTTAGAAGGTTAATTCGTTTGCTGTTAGCAACGAAAATTATTAATACTAGGGCAAAAGCATATATCAGATTATTATAATGCGAAGCAAGTAACGCAAGGTTAACACTTAATACTTAATTAACACGTTACACAGAGTCGTACAGTCGTAAATTTTTAGATAAGTCGTAATGTCTGTTAAAGTCTGTCACGTCTACAAATGTTGAAGTCGCAAATTATAGTTGTTATTTTAATTTTAGAGTTAGCACATGGTTCAAGTTGCTCATATGAATCTTGTCTCCAATTTTTATTTCGACCCAATGTCCTTTGGTTTTTGTAATCACACCCGGTCCTTTCCACGTAAGGTCTAATTTATCTAATTTTGAATGGTTCTTTAATATAACCCTGTCTCCGATATTAAAAATCTTGTCTTTACGTTTTAGGGTACGATACATTGTTCTTTCAGCAGTGTTATTTATGATCAAATTCCTAACGTTCTCAACAATTCGAATTGCTTCTTTCGCTCGAAAATTCACTAAATCTATTTCGTTATCGTAGCTGTAGGAAATGTCGAAAGTTTCCGCCTAAAAATACGGACACGTGTTTCTTCCAAATATGATGTAACGGGAGTATCTCCCAATGTGGTATTTAGAGAATTGTTTATTGCATTTTCTACCACCTCCAAACACTGATCCCCCTCTGTGTGAGCAAGTGAATTTATGTACAATATCAGCAAATTGGTGATCTTCTTGTTATTACGTTCGACAATTGCATTCGAATGAGGACTAAAAGCTGGAACTTCTTTTTTCGCAAATTGTTTAACTTGATTTTGGCAAATTGTTTAACTGCCACTGATTAGAACTCTAACGCTTGGTCACTGAGTAACGTTCTTGGGTAGCCGAACGTTGCGAAACAGCTTCCTAAACATGATATGACTGTTTCAGTACGACGGTTTGTGGTCGCATATAATTTACAATAGCGTGAAAATAAATCAACTACAACTAGTATGTATTTATTTTCATTACCGGTAATTTTGAGGGGACCGAAAAAGTCCATTGAAACTGCTTCAAACGGTTCCTTCGCTATGGGAGCCGTCAAAATTTTTATAGGTACGGAAGGCACGGCTTTCAAAAGTTTTCAGACCCCACAATTTTTCACGAACTCACGTATTATTGTTTTTTCTAAACTATTAAATTATTGTAACTCAAATTTAAATAGAGTGTGTAATGCATCTGTGTGATACAATGAATGGATACCCAAAATAGCCTTATTCATTGAAGAAATTTGCACAACAGATGTTAATATCGCACTAGGTCTTGTATCAATTCCTGGTAGTCGATAGAGAATTTCATTGATAACCAAATAACTCTGTAAGTCAGGTATGGAAGACATGCTTCTATGAATTAATGCGTCTTCAACTTCAGTACAAAATGTGTCTTGTTTCTGCTCTAGAATGAACTCGGTTAAAGTCCAGGAAATTTCCTTTTCTGTGGGCACGTATTCGATTAACCTAGGGGTCATTTNTGTTTTTTCTAAACTATTAAATTATTTTAACTCAAATTTAAATAGAGTCTGTAATGCATCTGTGTGATACATTGAATGGATACCCAAAATAGCCTTATTCATTGAAGAAATTTGCACAACAGATGCTAATATCGCACTAGGTCTTGCATCAATTCCTGGTAGTCGATAGAGAATTTCATTGATAACCAAATAACTCTGTAAGTCAGGTATGGAAGACATGCTTCTATGAAGTAATGCGTCTTCAACTTCAGAACAAAATGTGTCTTGTTTCTGCTCTAGAATGAACTCGGTTAAAGTCCAGGAAATTTCCTTTTCTGTGGGCACGTATTCGATTAACCTAGGGGTCATTTCTTGGTCGCTTGCGTGAGATTGTTGTGAGTCAGTAGGTACGTCTGGGGTGGATGATGTCTGGTTCTTTTCTTGACATCTTGTCTGAGCTACACATACTTCAGATTCATGCTGCAGCTGGTCACAGTTTTCTAATTTTTCAATAGTTAATTGATCATTGTCTGTTGGTAGTCTGCTTAAGAAGTCAGCTACGACATTTTGTCTACCTGGTAGATATTTAACGACAGGCTCATATGAGTGGACGTTAATGCACCATCTTGCCATGGCGGTGTCATCGGGTAATCTTTTCCCAAAAAGAGGTACAAGAGGGCGATGGTCGGTATACACAATTATTGGATATCCAATAATTATGTATTTAAATGCTTTAAGAGCCTGGTATATGGCAAAGAATTCATTCTTGGTTGTGCTGTATCTTTTCTGGCTAGGGTTTAGACTTTTACTAAAATCAGCAATGGGACGCATTAATTTTACACCTGAATCCTCAGCTTGCATGAGTACTGATCCTATGGCTAAATTTGAAGCGTCATTAAAAATATGGAAAGGCTTCGTGTAGTCAGGATGTCTTAAAACAGGGTCAGAAGTCAAAGTAGATTTAATTTGTTCGAAACTTTTCTGACCGTCATTACTCCAGTCAAACGTAGTGTTTCTCTTTAGCAATTTGTACAAGGGAATTGCAATTTCTGCAAACTGGCTAATGAAATTCCGGAAAGAATTTGCTATGCCAAGGAATTGCAGCAACTCCTTTACATTTTTCGGCTCTGGGCAATTTTACAACTTTTCGGAATGTTTGGATCGTATTACATCGGCAGAGATAATATGTCCTAGGTATTCTATTTTATTTTTCAGAAAATCACATTTTTCGAGTTTAATGGATAACTTGGCCAGTCTGAGCGTCTTAAGTACAGCTCGTAAATCAGACAGGTGTTGTTTTACTGATTTAGAGTAGACCAATATGTCATCCATAAACACAAAACAAAGGCGGCCTAGCATAGGTGCCAGTACAGATGACATGACTCTTTGAAAAACGCTTGGACTTGAAGTAAGACCAAACGGTATCCAGCGAAAATGATATTTTTTGATCGCCTATGCTAAAGGCTGTGTATTTTCGACTTTCCTGATCCAATTCGACTTGATGGAAAGCGGACCTAAGGTCCAGACTTGAAAATATGCTATTACCACCTAAAGTGACAAGAGTTTAATCAATGCGGGGTATCGGGTATGATTCTTTTACCACAATACTGTTGAGTGAACGGAAATCAATTACAGGGAGAATCTCCCCATTCTTTTTTTTAACTACAATAACTGGAAAATTGTAATCCAACATTGAATTTTCAATAATACCCTGGGATAGCATCTCCTGGTTGACCTTGGCCAATTCCTCCTGATATAAATGAGGGATGCGATATGGGGGTATATTTAAACTGGTGCATCTTGTTTAATTACAATTTGGTGTTTTGTTACGTTTGTTACACCAATGGTTTCGCCTTCTAACGTGATCACGTCTCGGAAATTGTTTAACAAATTAAGCAAACTTAGTTTTTCGTCAATTATGTCACATGAGAGATAATTAAGTGTTAAAGGACGGCGGACGTCCGTTTGCACATCAGATACACTTTTGACTTGTGCATCGATTCCTAGTTCCTCACTACCAGGGAACTCACGATTTTCACCACGATTGTCAACCTTCGGCTCAAGTTTATTAGTAGCTATGGTCATCTGTCCACCATTGCTTGAGATGACTTTAAGTGAATCCGACGTAACCTCAGGGGTCAAATCAATTTGATTGGCTTCTATGAGCGCTTCCTGTACATTAATGAGGTAGATCTCAGCTTCTACTTCTTCCTGGCTTAATAATTCCACGTTACACAGCATGGTATTTTCACTGAAGTGAATGACATCGTCTGTTGGGCTTAGTAGCATTAAAGGTACATGACCATCTTCTCTGATAGCTACTTTGGCTTCTGCTATTATAAATACCATTATCCAGCGTTCTTTTTGTGATTACATATTCACCGGGTTGAGCTTTTCTTACAAACCCATTAATGAATTTTACACAGCTGCTAGGTACTTCTATAGCATCACTGTGAACTACTAGTGGCTTCTGCCTTTTTAACTTTGGCTGCAC
>JACJUY010011473.1:0-12916 GCA_014220935.1 Platorchestia sp. MABIK
AAACTTAATCAAACTCGGCACAAAATAGCCCGAGAAAACAGCCTCAACTTGTGAGGCGGGTGCGGGCGCGGGCTAATGAGATTCCTTCGTCCCGGCTGTTTTTTCGGGCCGCGCCGCCGGACACAATTGCTGGACCGAGGCAATAGCTGGGTGGAGGCAATTGCTGGACGGAGGCAATTGCTGGGTGGAGGCAATTGCTGGGTGGAGGCAATTGCTGAACCGGTGCAATTGCTGGACGAAACCAATTGCTGGGTGGGGAATGGACGAAGGTAGTTGCTGGACCGAACCTATTACTGGGTAAAGGCAATTCCTGAACCGAGGCAATTTCTTTAAAAAGAATGAACGGAGGCAATTACTGGATGTAGAGCGGATGAAGGCAATCATTGGATGTAGAGAGTGAGTGCATGTAGAGATTGAACAGGCAGTCAATAGATGGGTGCAATCACCCGCAAAATAGGAGACAAACACAAACCCATTGGGTAAAGGCAAGAACGGAAACGAGAAAAAATTGATGAGAATATTTAAGCGTACGTTTTAAATCTAAAAAAAAAGAAGAATAATATTGATCAGGTTGCAAAATTGACAACATTATCTGCTTTCAACACTGATTATTAGTTTTAGGGGACAAATTCTGATAAATTTACAGTAAGCACTAATTATCGAGGTGGCACTAATTATCGAGGCAGCACTAATTATCGAGGTGGCACTAATTATCGAGGCAGCACTCATTATCGAGGTAGAAATGGGGGAGATGCGGGAACGAGAGTTGGGCGGTCGGAAAAATGATGGAGTAATTAGTGTAGAGGAGAGGAGGATGGGGGAGGAATGGCGTAAGGATGAGGGAGGGAGGTTGGAGAATGATAAGGGAGGGATAGGGGAGAGATGGAGGAATATGGGGAAGGATGGGGGGATGGGGGAAGGGTGGGGAGAGATGGAGGAAAGAAGGGGGAAGGATGGAGAAGAATAGATAGGAGATGCATGGGGAAGGATGGGGGGAGTATGGGGAAAATCGACGCAGATTGGATTGAAAAGTAGTGGAGAAGTGAAAGTGTAGTGGATGCTGAGGTGGAAGTGGGACTGGAAGCATTGGTGGGAATAAGGGTAGAAGTTGTGGTAGAAGTGAGTGTGGAATTAGATATCGTAATGTCGTGGAAGGAAATAGCTATGAAATAGGTATGAATAATAGGTATGAAAATGTGGTGGAAGTGAGGGTAGCAATGAATATGGTTATGTGATGGAAGGGGGAGTGGAAATAGGTATGGAAATGTGGTGGAAGTTGGAGGGGAAATAGGTATGGAAATGTGGTCGAAGTCAGGGTGGAAATGGGTGTTGAACTGTGATGGAAGTGAAAGGGGAAATGGACATGAAAATGTGGTTGAATTGAGTGTGGAAATAGGTATGGAAATGTGGTGGAAGTGAGGATGGAAATAGGTATGGAAATGTAGTCGAAGTCAGGGTGGAATTGGGTACTGAAATGTGGTGGAAGTAAGGGTGGAAATAGATGTGGAAATGTGGTGGAAGTGGGGTGGAAATAGGTATGAAAATGTTGTGGAAGTGAAGAGGGAAATAGGTATGAAAATGTGGTGGTAGTGAGGGTGGAAATGGGTATTGAAATGTGGTGGAAGTAAGGGTGGAAATAAGCATGGAAATGTGGTGGAAGTGAGGGTGGAAATAGGTATGGAAATGTGGTGGAAGTGGGGGTGAAAATAGGTATGGAAATGTGGTCGTAGTGAGGGTGAAAATAGGTATGGAAATGTCGACGTAGTGAGGGTGAAAATAGGTATGAAAATGTTATGGAAGTGAGGATGGAAATAGGTATGGAAATGTGATAGAAGTGTGGCAGCAAATGAAGGTTGAAAATTAACTAGAACAAATGTGAGAGTGGGGCTGACAAAGAGAGCGGTGGAAACGCGGATAAAAGTGGAGACGGAAATAAAGTTTGAATTTCGGGTGGAAGAAGAGTGGTGGAATGAAGAATAAGAGCAAACAGGAACTGAAATGTGGGAGGAAAGGGATATGGAATAGGGAGATGTAGCAAAGTTGAAAAGGAGGAAAAAGGGGGAGGAGTGTGATCGAGAATTGGATGTGGTGATGGAAGGAAAGGGAAGGGCGTCAGAGTTCTCTATTACAGTACATTGAATTAATGGGATAATGGGTGGATGTAATGGGGTAATATGTGGATGTAATGGGGTAATGCGGGGGATGTAATGGGGTAATGGGGGATGTAATGGGGTAATGGGTGGATGTAATGGGGTAATGGGTGGATGTAGTGGGGTAATGGGTGGATGTAATGAAGTAATGGTGGATGTTATGGGGTAATGGGGGGATGTAATGGGGTAATGGGTGGATGCAATGGGGTAATGGGTGGATGTAATGGGGTAATGGGTGGATGTAATGGGGTGATGGGTGGATGTAATGAAGTAATGGTGTATTTAATGGGGTAATAGGGGGATGCAATGGTCTAATGAATGGAAGTATAGGGGTTATGAATGGAAGTAATGGGGTAATGGGAGGATGTAGTGGGGTAATGGGTGGATGTAATGAAGTAATGGTGCATTAAATGGGTTAATAGGTGGATGCAATGGTTTAATGGATGGAAGTATAAGGGTAATGGCTGAATGTTATAGGGTAATGGGAGGATGTAATGGGGTAATGGGTGGATGTAATGGGGTAATGGGTGGATGTAATGGGGTAATGGGTGGATGTAATGGGGTAATGGGTGGATGTAATGGGGTAATGGGTGGATGTAATGGGGTAATGGAAGAATGCAATGAGTGGATGTAATGGGGGTAATGGATCAAAGAATCTATATAATTGGAATATGTTCTAATGAATATGTATAACGAGACATTGGGCGAAAAATGTGCATACTGCATTATTAGGCAGTGGGTGTGTTCATTTGGGCAATCAGGTGATCAATGTGTATAATGGGTTACCATGGTAAGGGGTGCATTTGATGGGGAAAAATAATGAGACAATCAATGTATATAATGGGGGTAATGAGGCAATGAATGTGGATAAAGTAGGATAATGGAGGAATGGGTGTGTATAATGGGCATGAAGTGGCAATAGGTGTGTATAATGGGGCGATGTGTGTGTATAACGGGTAAAATGTCGCAATGGGTTTGTATAATGGAGCAATGGCTGGGTATAATAGGAAAATGGGTGTGTCAAATGGGTATAATGTTGCAATGGGTGTGAATATTGGGTAGATTGGAGCAGTGGGTAGTTATAATAAGGTAGTGTGGTCATGGTTGTATATTGATGTATTAGACAGCTTTCGTAATCGAAAAAGTTTCGGTTATTTTGCTCAGAATTTAGCAATTTTTTTCATTTCTGCAAAACTAAATTATAAGACTTAAACTAATTAAATTACATTAAATTAAAAAGATTATTCCTCACAGAACAAAGATTTACTCGCTAAAAAATACTGAACCATCCTTACATGTATCACAATCCCCCTATGTGTGTCACAATCCCCCTATGAGTGTCACAATCACCCTATGTGTGTCACAATCACCCTATGTGTGTCACAATCACCCTATGTGTGTCACAATCACTCTACGTGTGTCACAATCTCCCTATGTGTGTCACAATCACCCTATGTGTGTCATAATCACCCTATGTATGTCACAATCACCCTTCTAACTCAGGACAACATTGGGGTGCTTAGCTCACCATCACCAGTGATGGGGGACATAAATAAACAAAATTTACCCCATCGCGTCCTTTTATCAGTGTTAAAATTAAAAGCAACCTCACTGAGTATTCTATCGTTATGCAAACCTGGTGGGAAGCTGCTTGCGTAATGGATTTATTATATTTTATTATTTATTTATTACTTATTTTGGTGCAAAAGAACGCAAGGGAATAGTGTTACATGAGAGGCTAAAAATTCAATGGATAAATGATTTTAAATCATTAATAATTTCAAGTTTGCTGGGATTGAATAGGATAATGTGAGCCCATTCAATTGAGTTAAAAGTTTGAGCAGATTATGCCGAATATAAACTGAGTGGAAGTTCAGCAGCTTAGCTACATAAATTTATAAGCTCTGAAGATTTTTACGCAATTGATCCTGAAAAATACTGATGAGTTTTTTTGTATCGCAAAGAAGTATTTCTAGACGCGGCATTCTGCGAATAGAGTACCGTCAAATGAAGTAATTAAACTCATTGTTTTGTGCTCATTGTCCTTTGCCAAACACGGAAAAGATAAAATTATAAAAAATGAAAGAAAGGAAGAGACGATGAATATTATGACTAATGGGTTGACAATAAGAAGGGGAGGAAATGCTAACGATCATGCAAAGAGAAAATAAATTAGCAAAATATGCGGATTGAACTAAAAATCATATCAACGAAGATAGGTGGAAGGAAAAGGAATCCTAAAAGACGAAGCAAAACAGAAGAGCAATGGAGTACAAAACACAATGTGGACTCGAGATGCAAAACCAAATAAAAGTTAAACGTTACATGAAACTTGGGCCATTTTTCCTTTTCTGCTGCCCTTTTACCATCTTCCGCTTTCTCCCATCTTGCTCTTCTTTGCTCACTCTCCCTCTTCTTCTCCCACTCTCCCTCTTCTTCTCCCTCTCTTTCTCTTCACCTCCCACCCTCCGTCTTCTTTTCCCACTTTTCCTCACCTTTCTCCACTCTCTCTCTCCCTCTCCCATTCTCCTTTCTCTTCTTCCCCTCTCCCTCCTTCTCCCACTCTCCCTCTTCTTCTCTTTCTCTCCCTCCACAAACTCTCCCTCAACTATCAATCTAACCTCACAACGGTATCCTCTCACATTTTCTCCTGCCCTCTCCCCACATACTCTCCTTTTATCATATTTTCCTAGCCTCTCTCACTTTCCCCATTCTCTCTCACCCACTCGTCTCTTCTACCCTCATCGCTTATTTTGTACGCTCTATAATCCTCTCTTTTTCTCCATCTTTTCCTACACTCTCCCACTATCTCTCGCTCCCCCACTCTCTCCTACTCCTTCTCACTTTCTCACACTCCCATCCTCTTCCACTCTTTCTCACTCTCTCCCACATTCTCTCTCCCTGTGGTCACCGTGGCCTAGTGGTCAAGAGTGCGTACTTCACGGGAAGAGTCGGCAGTTCAAATCCCGGCAGTGCCGCCCTGTGTTTCTCCTCGTCGAGAAAAGGGAGAACTCAGACTTAATTCCCCACTCTACCCAAGTGTCGGAAATGGGCACCGGCTTGACCGGGATAATCGTCATGGCGTCCTGGTGTTAGCTATGAGGCATTCAAAAAAACAATGTACAAGGTGATGTGTACCAGGCTTGATTGTAGTAAAACATCATTTCTCTCCCGCCTCCAAACATTCCACCAGGAGCGGACACATTTGTGCAATCCTATTTGTGTAATCCTATTTGTGTAATCCTATTTGTGTAATCCTATTTGTGTAATCCTATTTGTGTAATCCTATTTGTGTAATCCTATTTGTGTAATCCTATTTGTGTAATGCTATTTGTGTAATCCTATTTGTGTAATCCTATTTGTGTAGTCCTATTTCTGTAATCTTATTTGTGTAATCCTATTTGTGTAATCCTATTTGTGTAATCCTATTTGTGTAATCCTATTTGTGAAATCCTATTTGTATAATCCTATTTGTGTAATCCTAATTGTGTAATCCTATTTCTGTAATCCTATTTGTGTAGTCCTATTTGTGTAATCCTATTTGTGTAATCCTATTTGTGTAGTCCTATTTGTGTAATCCTATTTGTGTAATCCTATTTGTGTAATCCTATTTGTGTAATCCTATTTGTGTAATCCTATTTGTGTAATCCTATTTGTGTAATCCTATTTGTGTAATCCTATTTGTATAATCCTATTTGTGTAATCCTAAATGTGTAATCCTATTTGTGTAATCCTATTTGTGTAATCCTATTTGTGTAGTCCTATTTCTGTAATCCTATTTGTGTAATCCTATTTGTGTAGTCCTATTTGAGTAATCCTTGCGTTGGTGCAAAGAACATGAATCTAAGCTGATATGTTTCATACAAAGGAACCTAAATTAAAACAAGTTTCAACTTCCTAACATTCGTAGTTTTCCTTTTATTGGCAATTTAATAGGATCAGTAACTTCCCTGCATTTGTTTGGCATCAACATCTGCAAGATTTATTCCAGTGAAATAATGATTACATCATTCTTGACGGGCCATGTACACCAGCTCTGTTGTAACTCACTTAACACATACCACACGGCGCTGTCCACATGCATCAACGGTGAATATTTATTCGTATGCGTTGTCTTCACGAGAGTAACTTTGAGACAATCCGCCTTTATTTGAGTGTGATAAAGCTGATTATTGTGACTGATAACTGCAGCAGCTGTTATAGTTGTAGCAGCTGGTACAACTTATACGTCACATATTTGAGTCTTGGATGTTCTACGGTTTTACACTTGTGTGGCTAGTGCCCCTCCCCCCTCCCCTCTCTTCCCTCCTCTCTTCCCTCCTCTCTTACCTCCTCTCTTCCCTCCTCTCTTCCCTCCTCTCTTCACTCCTCTCTTTCCTCCTCTTTTCCTTCTTCTCTTCCCTCCTCTCTTCCCTCCTCTTTTCCTTCCTCTCTTCCCTCCTCTTTTCCCTCTTCTCTTCACTCCTCACTTCCCTCCTCTCTTCCCTCCTCTTTTCCTTCCTCTCTTCCCTCCTCTCTTCTATCGCCCAACAAGAGTATTGCGTTATTTAAATAAATAAAATCGTCGTTTTTGATTCAGTTATTGTGCTTAGTGATGTTGATCTGTTAATTAAAATAAACGTTATTCTGATGGTATTTAATAATATGGATCATTGGATTTTGACTGGTGTAGGATGATTTACTACGCTTGTACAAATTTGTGCAAATTTTTATATTGTGGAAGTCTAGTGTGAATTGTACAAATTTCGATGCTTGTGCAAATTTCGACGCATGTGCAAATTTTGTGCGAATTGTGCAAATTTCGACGCATGTGCAAATTTTGACGGTAGTGCAAATTTTGTGCGAATTGTGCAAATTTTGACGCTTGTGCAAATTTTGCTGTGTTTGGATAAGTACTTCTCGGGCGTTGAATTCGTTGCAGTTCCGATGTACTATTTATTATTTTCTTAAATCACTTCTTTTTTTGTCTCCGTTTGTCAGCATTATTAAAGTTGAATATCTTTTTGAAACAGAACATGAATTCGTTTTCGTGGCCAAAATTTAGGAGCAGAACAAAACAAAACAAGTGAAAAAAAATTACTTCCAGTTGTTTGGTCGAGTGATGTTTTGATCAGGTATTTTTTATGTTTTTTTTTCTCCTCGGTTTTCTCGGTTACTTTTTTTCGTGATTGTGTTTGCATCTGATAATCATACGCAAGTATTCAAGTGTCATAGTAACGCATTAACGAAAACCATTCAAAACATTTTTCAATAAGTGTTCGATAATGTTTGAAAAAGAAACACCGTGCATTGAAGATAAAAATGAATGTTTTCATACATGAAAACATAAAATAAACATATGAACGTATATGAATGTACTTATATTTCATATAAGTGCTTATATGATTTACACATTTCATATTTGAAATACATACCATATGGCGCTCATACCCTATATTTCCGCGTTATGTAGACACACGGGAACATGATTTGAAAATTCGACGAACATTGCATCCCATTAACATTCTCCCTCAGAAAATAAATCAACATTCTCCAATCAATATCTTCCGTTAACATTCTCCCGTTAACATTCTCCCGTTAACATTCTCCCATCAACATTCTCCCGTTAACATTCTCTCATCAACATTCTCCCGTTACTATTCTCCCGTCAACATTCTCCCGTCAACTTTCTCCCGTTAATATTCTCCTGTTAACATTCTCCCATCAACATTCTCCCATCAACATTCTCCCGTTAATATTCTCCCGTCAACATTCTCCCGTCAACATTCTCCCGTTAATATTCTCCCGTTAACATTCTCCCGTCAACATTCTCCCGTTAACATTCTCCCGTTAACATTCTCCCATTAACATTCTCCCGTCAACATTCTCCCGTTAACATTCTCCCATCAACATTCTACCGTTAATATTCTCCCGTTAACATTTTCCCGTTAACATTCTCCCGTTAACATTCTCCCGTTAACATTCTCCCGTCAACATTCTCCCGTTAATATTCTCCCGTTAACATTCTCACGTTAACATTCTTCAATTGGAGAAAGAGTAGTCAATCCACGAGCCCAAAGCCGGCAGGTGGCAGATGCCAGAAGATATGTATAACACACAACACACACAACACACAACACACACAACACACAACACACAACACACAACACACGACACACAACACACAACACACAACGCAACACACAACACACAACACACACAACACAGACCGGCACTGGTGTCTCTGTATTGTACGCTGCCTCGTTAATGTCTCCTGTGTGTTCACCGAACTTCTGTCTCTAGAGTGAGTGCACTTACTGTGTGTGTGTTGCTGTGCGCAGGTGTCTTGCTTGCTATCTGTGGGTGACTGATGGTGCTTACTGTTACTGTATGTTACTGAGATTACTTAGTGTTATTACTTACTGTTACTGAATGTTGCTCACTCTCTATGTACTTCTAAGCATACGCACACTCAACATAATACACACACAACACACACACAATACACACACAACACATACATGACACACACAACACATATACAACACACACACACCACACACAACACACACAACATACACACACAATCACTCAACACACACAACATACACAACACATGCACACAACACACACAACATACACAACACACACAAAACCCTCACAACACACACAACATACACAACACACACATACACACCTGGGTGCTGCCAACAATCTTCATGGTCAGATGCGAGAGTATCTATCAATGTTCGTTGTCATAGCGGTATAGCTGACAACTCAACTTATTCTGACGACTTGGCTACTTAAAGTGGTATTATTTTGTCATAATCGAAAAATTGAAGTTTAAACTAATATAAGTTGAGCATCTGGCAGTCTACAGCCATACGTGGTTTATCAGCTGCCAATAAAAGAGGAATATGAGGAAATAAAAACAAAAGGTTTGCCCATAAACAAAAACAGAAGGACTACCCCTGAACGACAAGTGATGTGCTAATTACCTGTAACGAACAAATTTACAGTAAACAGTTACATTTGATTTACTTGTCAACAATCCAGTAGTTTACTTTTGAACCACTCTAGGTTGTTTATCGGTGATCGATAGGGGACAGTGTATGAGTAGTTTATCCGTCACCAACGACATTCAGTTTAGCAGTTTATCCACAGTTTATCCATGATCAACGACATTCCCACTAGCAGTACATCCGCAGTTTATCAGTGACCAACAACATTCAGTTCAGTAGTTTATCCACAGTTTATTTGTTGTTTGTCCTCAGTTTATCCACGATTTACCCGCAGTATGTCCACAATTTACCCGCAGTATTTCCACAATTTACCCGCAGTTTGCCCACAGTACATCCGCAACCAGCACCAAGAATTTGACCCCTAAAGCACGCCCTTCAACTCCACAAAATAAATAAGTTCCCTTTGAAAACTCTGTAGCAGCCCACACACGGCAGCTGGCGCAGGTGCATCTCTCCGTTATCGCTCATGCCGGAAATTCTTAATTAGAAACAAATGTTGGACGCATTGTGGTTTTCAAAAAATAGTTTCTACGTCGTGATAACACAGCTGTCAACTACACAGAGATGTGCCAGTACGCAGCCTCATCTGAACGGCTGATGTTCTGTGTTGACGGTGCTCTGTTTGTGTACTCTGTGTGTGTTTGTATAATTTGTGTTATCTTGCATACTTTGCGTTTACTTTGTGTTATCGTGTATATTTTGTGTTTACTTTGTGTTATCATGCATACTTTGTGTTTACTTTGTATTATCGTGCATACTTTCTGTTTACTCTCTATTATCGTGCATATTTTGTATTTACATTGGGTTATCGAACATACTTTTGTGTTTACTTTGTGTTATCGTGCATACTTTTGTGTTTACTTTGTGTTATCGTGCATACTTTTGTGTTTACTTTGTGTTATCGTGCATACTTTTGTGTTGACTTTGTGTTATCGTGCATACTTTTGTGTTTACTTTGTGTTATCGTGCATACTTTTGTGTTTACTTTGTGTTATCGTGCATACTTTTGTATTTACTTTGTGTTATCAAGCATGCTTTGTGTTTAGTTTGTTTTATCGTGAAAATTTTATGTTTCCTCTGTGTTATCGTGCATACTTTTGTGTTTACTTTGTGTTATCGTGTATATTTTGTGTTTACTTTGTGGTATTGTGTATACCTTGTGTTTACTTTGTGTTATCATGCATGCCTTGTGTTTGTCTGTCTATTTCAAGTTGCTATCACCCTTTGTGCAACTCTACATGTCTTGTGTTACTATGTATACTTGGTGAAGATTTGCACACTGTCTGTTCTTCAGTATATAATGTATTGGTCTGTACACTACATGTGGATTTGAACATTATTTTTATTCTGTAAATTTACATATATCCTGTTTTACAAGGTTAAAAATTCCCTTCGCTTTTGCCAAGGCAAACGAAGTGCGTCACATCAGTATTAACTTTTAATTTAGTCCCTCCAATAATATTGCACCAATATTCAAACAATCCTTTAAAATTTAGTATGTCCTTTAACATGGTGACTCAAGTTTATTAATATATTTCAGTCACAAGCTTTCTAAAACCTTCTTGAAAAATCTTCGATAAATTTTAGAGCTATTTTTATTCAGCATCCCAGACGACTATCTTGAGGCGACCTCTCAAAGATTTCTTGGGCGATCCGAAAAGATGATAGTCTGATGGAGCGAAAATTGGAGTTCGTTATCTAACGAGTTAATATTTCTCAGCAAACGGCATTGTTGACTTTCAGTGCTATTTTGTTGGCCCATGACAACGTCCGGTAATACTTGACGCTTTTGATAAGGTAAAAATAAAAAATAAATCGATGAAAATATTATAAAGAAATTGATAAAAATGATAAAGAAATTTTTAAAGAAATGAAAAAGAAACTGTTATGAGATGATGAAGATATATGTAATTAAATAAAATCAGAAATTTATATTAATAAACGGCTAATGAAATGATTAAGAAATTGAGTTTTAAGGCCTTACAACAACCCCTTAAGTGCCCAAATTACGCTCCCTCGGACTTTTATCTTTTTGGGCTGTTCAAGAAATCTTTGATTGGTTGCGCTGTACCTCCTTCCTACGAGTTTAGGCTGAGGTAAAAAATCGGCTTAAAATCAACCGCAAGCTTTATTTTACATGCAGGAGGATACTAAAAAGTTCGGAGCTCAGTGGACGAAGCTCATTTCTAAAAAAAGAAACTGGAATGATAGATAATTTTTAGCGTTGTTCTCTATCACTAATTATCCCAGTTACTGCTGCTGTACCCAGTTACTGCTACTGTACCCAGTTACTGCTATTGTACCCAGTTACTGCTGCTGTACCCATTTACTGCTGCTGTACCCAGTTACTGCTGCTGAACCCAGTTACTGCTGCTGTACCCAGTTACTGCTGCTGTACCCAGTTACTGCTGCTGTACCCAGTTACTGCTGCTGTACCCAGTTACTGCTGCTGTACCCAGTTACTGCTGCTGTACCCAGTTACTGCTGCTGTACCCAGTTACTTGTTTGCCATCCATTCACACGCGTCGTCGATATTAACGTCGGAATTAAAGACATCTAGATAGGCTTTACAATTAAAAATTATCTATGCAATTTTTTATCAGTACATTCCAAGGTGATCATAAATTTCCAAAAATTGTTGTGTGAGAGAAACCAATTTTTCTGATGATGCATCAATTGCAATATCAAAAATTACTTAAAAGCTTGCAACTTTTTTTGGAAACTTTCAGATTTCGGATCAAATATTGCATACGATGCACAGCACACAGCACAGCACACAACACACAGCTCACAACACACAGCACAGTACACAGCACACCGCCCAGTACACAGCACACAGCACAGTACAGAGCACACAGCACAGTACACAGCACAGTACACACCACACAACACAGTACACAGTACACCGCCCAGTACACAGCACACAGCACAGTACACAGCACACAGCACAGTACACAGCACACGGTGTACTGCACACACACGCGATACGTAGTACACACAAAGTACATGGCAGACGAACACAGTACAGACTACATGAGAATAATATGTTAATTCTGCTTAACTATTAATATTTAAATTTTTAAATCGATTTTTAAATATATATATATTTTTTTAAATTGTATTCATATTATATTTACATCTATGTTGATAATACACTAATGTTTTTATATGTATTTACATCAATTATTGTCATCTAATTTAAATACATATTTTAGCATTGGTGTTTATATTTATGCCCAGCACACAGTCACTTATATATTTATATATACACATATTAAATTTCTTTCCATTTGCCTTTCCAGTTAGACATTTTGAGAAGTGCTGTGAAATTGCATGAAAATGGAGCCAAAGTCAGTTCTGGTCGTCGTGATCCTCATGGTAGGTGTACTGCCACGTACATCCCGTCACGTGCATCTTGTCACGTACATCCCGTCACGTACATCCCGTCTCGTACATCCGGCCACGTACATCCTGTCACGTACATCCCGTCACGTACATTCCTTCACGTACATCCCTTCACGTACATCCCGTCACGTAGATCCCGTCACGTACATCCTGTCACGTACATCCTGTCACGTACATCCCGTTACGTACATCCTGTCACATACATCTTGTCACGTACATCCCGTCACGCACATCCCGTTACGTACATCATGTCATGTACATCCCGTTACGTACATCCCGTCACGTACATCCTGTCACGTACATCCCGTCACGTACATCCCGTCACGTACATCCCGTCACGTACATCCCGTCACGTACATC